>JAHWFO010036126.1:193024-227278 GCA_023313115.1 Rhysida immarginata
ACACCCAACGTAAAAAAACACCTCTAACGAGGCAACATGAACTTGGCTCACAGCTTTCGTTGGTCAGAAGTTACCTTCTGACACCTACTCGCTTTGGCCACCCGAGTAGGCAAGTGATACAATTAGCTTGCTAAGTAGCTTAGACTGCCACTTTTGAAGTGGCGGGGCAGATGGTATTGCCTCCACAGGTTTATAAGATCTGAAAAGATCTTCAGGTGGCATAATGCTACACCCAACATAAAAAAACACCTCTAACGAGGCAACATGAACTTGGCCCACAGCTTTCGCTGGTCGGAAGCGAACTCCCGACATCTACCCGCTTTGGCCACCCGAGTAACTGACATTCAAACCTCAGAGCAAGTCTGCGAAAATGGCCTCACAGCTTACGCTGGCCAGCAGCTGGATTCGAACACGCGGTTATTCGTTTCCAGCGCGGCACCATACCCGTTTGGCCACCCGGGCAGGCAAAGTAGTAGAACAATTAGCTTGCTAATTAATTCTGAAAAGCTTAACACTAGACAATTGATATAGGTCAAAATAGAAATAGCAAATTAGCTGGGTCGGTCTCTAAAACGACTTAAAGGAAGCTAACCTATAGCTTAAACATTCTAAGCAAATAGAAAACAATAAGGCATACAAAGGCTTAAACAAATTACGTCTAGCAGAAACCAACTGAAACAGTTACAGTAATTTACAGTGAACATTTACATGAATTTCACTGCAACACAATAGCATACGACAACACGAACGGCGCACTCGCGTACTAAAAGTTCCATTAGCGAGGGCTAGAATTGGTTAAATAAATTTCATCATAAAAGTCACTATCGGTAAAAGTTCTATAGTCAGGGGGAGTCCATTAACATTAGAATTACAAACAATACAGTCACTAAAGTACACAATAAGTAGAGTTCTTATTTTTTTTTCCAGTTCGAAGATTCAAAGTCACAAAAGACCTGCGATAAAAGACATGGAAATTAAAATGACAAAACAAATTGTGCTAAATCGTTAACATTAAAAACACAGACAGGCATAGCATCAAAGATAAAATTTCCACGTGAGGTAGAAGCCACTTCACTTGAGCTTAATTATTACGAAGCCAAAATCATTCATGAAATAGGCTCGCATACCGTTGGGCCAAAGACCACACACCTGCGTGCACACATATACGTCATGGCGACTTAACTCGGGGAAGGTTCTCTTAACTAATACGGCCGCACAGCCTACGGTAAAAGATACACTCACCACGCCGAATCCACGGTCGGCGGCTGAAACACTCGGTGTACGGGGAAGCAAGTTGAACACCGGCGACGTGCACCTTTCACGTTGCGGGCTCTCGTATTCTGCGTCGGAATAAATCTCCGCCAAACGAGCTTCTCCGCAGCCGTCTCCGTTGCAGGGGCTTGAGGACGAACCTTCTCCTTCGGCGAAGCGATCACTAAGCCGTCCCGATGCCTCGTGTAGTTCGTGGCCAGGAGATTGTTTATCCTACTTCGTCCATCGGTCGTCGCCAATTTCCTTCTAACTCTCTCACTCTGTTCACGCTTCGAGCCCGCACTCCAGAGCCTCGCTCCTCCCTCATTGGTTCCTGCGTGGTGATGTTGAAGCTGACGCGGACGACGTCGATTCCGTTTTCGCTCCGAATTGTAAAATATTCTAGAGCGAAAATGATCGACTATGTCGCCGGAATCATTAAAATTCCGTGACACCTTGCCTTGAGCTGAGGTTTTCTTTTCCCATTTCTTTATTAACGGTCCTCTTGGCTTCGCTTTGAATAGGTTGGCATCTGTTCCGTAGACCTTCATCAGTGGCTGGATACTTTCCTTCTGCCAATTTGCTTCCTGCTTATATTCAACTTTAATTATGCAAGGCTAATGAGAGTGGCTGCTGGCTTCTTCCGCGATTCTCGGCAAAACAACTGTCTTCCACAGGTATCAGATATCTTTTTCGTTGCTGCTTTGTTCGCTGCTGGCGTTTTCCCTTTTTAGCAGCCATTCGTAAATTCCCAGTCGTGTCCGACTGAAGACATGACACCATCCCTCCCTCATACACGCGACGAAGTGCTTGCTTCTGCATTTGCATATTATTTTCCTGTCTTTGCTTCCCTAATTTTTCTACAAATCCGGCCTCACTAGGGATCTTTTTTTTTCTGGTGCTCAGCGAATTTTTTTATTTGGAGAATTTTGAAAGCAATTGCTGACACAACTATAAATTTTTATCCAATTCCCATGTACGTTTATTGTAACCCACCCATTTTACGAAATAACAAGAATTGGGGGCTTTTCTCTTGACGTCTAAGTTTTCTACCCGGTAAACATCACAAAATTTTTGATTTATAATAGGTCCTGGAGGCTTCTTCTTCTTCTTTTTATTTGTAAAAAATCTTCTGAGGAATAAAACGTGAAATTTCTTTGTTGCCACTTTCCCTATTGGCGCAATTTTTAATTGCACCATCACTTCATAAATGAATTTCTGGTTTAAAAAACCGTCCTACATATCTACGGAAAAATTTCTTCCCACGTGGCCTTTCTGTCTTAGGATTCCGGAGGCCAGCACCATTACCCGATTACCTTCTTTCACTACCCATTTTTTATGATTAAGATTGTAGAATTTTTTAATATTTTTAATTTGCTTTTTGATATTTTGCCTGGCTTATTGTAATAATTTGTTTACATTCAATTTAATCGAGGGTAACGAGTCCTTGTCCTCTTTTAATCCTCCAGGCTTATTCGGTAGACTGAATTCTCGTCCTAACTCGTTAAAAGTGGTGAGCATTTAATGGCCTCAGATACAATAGCCTTTAAAGCTATTTCAGCATTTGTCAAATACCTCTCCCAGTCATTACGGTCGGATCTCACATAATTTCGTATAATTTGGATGACTCACCCGCTATGTTGATCAGCTGTTTGCGGATGATAAGCACTTGAGTAAAGGTGCTTAATTCCAAGTATTTTGAAGGTCTCCCTCCATATCAGCAAAGTGAATCTAACATCTCTGTCAGAAATTATAATGGAGGGAAAACCATAAATTTTAAAGATATTGTCAATCAATATCCTTGCGGTGTCTTCTGCTAATATCTTGGTGGAACAAGGGTAAAGCCTCTAACTTTTTTTGTAAGTTTATCAGTGATTGTTAACAGTGCTTCATGCCCTTGCTCTTAGTAGGAAATGGCAAAACAAAATCAAGCATTATAAGGGATACCGGTAAAGGCTGCAGATGACCATGTGGTTTTTCTCTATTTGCCTTAAGACTTTTGCAGCTTATACAGTTTTTTACATACTAACCTACATCATGCCGCATTTGCGGCCAGAAATAATTTTGTGATTTTTTGCATAACTTCATAAAACACCAAAATGCTTTTCTCCTCTGTTTCATACAAATCTTGAAAAATAATCCATTTTGTCTCCTCAAACTAACGGGTTACTTTTCCTCCCAATTCCAATAGCTTAGATCACTACTGGCCACTTTTCTAATTTTCTCCACCAGCCATCTTTATCTATTTCTTTATTAGATACCCCTGTCAAAGACGGAGAGAGGAGACGGGCAAAATTACGACTTGAAACAATTTAAGTTTTCTTCTTTGAAAATTTATTGAACCAATATAAAACACTAGTGAGCTCTCTCTGTGTTGAGCTATATGAATTATTCTCACAATTGAGTTTAAAAAGTATAATAATAAATTTGAATTTCGCAGACGTCCTTTAATCCACTGGGTGGTCAACTTCGTCTGAAGTGTAGGATTCGTTGAATGGCTGCTGGTCTATAACCAAGGTAGGCACCAAGTATGAAGTTAAAATGCTGGTAGGGTATTCCCTAACGCGAAATATAATAATCGAATTACTGCAAAGTCAATACTGCAGTAGCTGAGAGCAGAAGTAGGCATTCGGTTAGAAGGAGAACTTTTAAGAAACTTTCACACACAAAGCTTAAATAAATTACAGTTCACTTTACCAGATACAGATGCAGGAGCAGCCAAACACAGCATGCAAAGCGATATCTCAAATTCTGGGTCGATGCTTGCAATGCCTTCCGATGACGAATATATGATGGCTGAATCCTCCTAGGGATCTAATGTATTCTCTACTGACTCCTGCGAAGAAATTTGCACTGAAGTTGAATCCTGTGATTTATGGCGATTATCATCGGACTGCAAATCACTTGTAGGATGTGGTATGGTTCCTTCGGAAATAGATAGTCTGGTATCTGGGGCCAGGTGGGCTGAAAAATTGGTCGCAATTAAGGAAAGAAATATGGCCCTCACGAAATATTTCTTTCCTTCGATCGTTGATTCGAGAAAGGTGCATTCCTCTGTGATTTTCCCTGAGGACAGAAAATGGGACAAGCTCTGTTGGTAATTTTAAAACTATTAGCTAGCGAAATATGCTTTATGCTATCAGTGTGGGGAAACGTGTCTGTCTGTCTGTATGTCTGTTGTGTGTCTGTCCATAACTGTAACTCCTCCAAGGCTATGAAAGATTTTCAAAATCTATTTTCGTCAGTCGATGAATGTGGTTCACAGCATGAACCAATCACAATTATTTTCTAAACAGTTTAATAGTATCTGGACAAATGGTACCTTCACTACCCCACCTAACAATTTTCTATGGGAAGATATAATAAGTAAAACATCAAACAAATCCTAATGACGTGATAGAAGCGGCAATTATTAACTATTTTCACCAATTGATAAATATGGTTCTACGAATGAACCATTTTGAAAATGGTTGTTATTGATATAATGGAACGTGCTCTAAAGGTACCCTTATGACAATGCCTTGGGTACGAAGGCATGTCATGAGTGAATATAAGTAATAATTATAGTGTAAATTAGTTCACAGTAACTTGGTTTAGTAGAACAATTTTGGTTCATTGGAACTTTCAATGCTAATATGTCGCATGTAATATATCAAACACTTTGGAATGATGTGTCATGAATGAATATAACGTAGAATTAACGATAATACAAATTGTTTCACAGCTACGTACTTTAATGGTATCATTATGGGCAATTAGAAACTTTCATTGTTAACATAGGATTGTTGAAAAATATGATTCCGCGAATGGTTTAGTTTAGACTTTCAGTACTTGGTTAAGTTATTTCTTAATAGTTTTTTAGAGGTCAAATGTCTTGCCTTCTCAACAGAGTCCTCAGATCGGTGAGCAAAATTATGCTTGTTAAAGATGGCACAGTTGAACACCAGACATGACCTAAAATATCGTCATTGCTTCTTCTCACGGAAGCTTTCTTGACAGGTGTGGAAAATTCCTCTTTCCTCCTTGACGAAATTTTCAATGGAAGATGACAGCTCCGTCGAAATTGCTCCTTTTCTTGCCTAACATTGTCTGGCATGCCGTAGTCTACGGGAATGATAATATTTTGAAATGTATATAATATTCTGATGAGTCGAAGTTCCTGGTACATCATGTTAACGGTAGACACAGAATTTGGTGCAGACCATATGAGTTGATGATCTCATTATCTCTATCGACAACTTTACAAACCTGTGAGGACATTTTAATGGTGTATGGAATAATTCTTGTCACATGTTGAATACCTGATACCCCTAATCGGCTGGCAGTTCTTTATCAATGGTCCTCGTGGCTTTGCTCCTAATCAGCTAGCATCTGGGTCCTTTCTCATCCGTAGCTTTTTATTAGTGGCTGGATAATTTCTCTCTGCCGATTTGCTCCCATTAGCTTGTTAATTCCTCTTCAATTAGCTTATTAGCTATGGGAATAAGCAAGGCCAATGAGAGCGGCTGCTGGCTTTTTCCGCGATTCTTGGCTAAACTATTTTCTTCAACTGGTGTCAGTCTTCATTGCTTCTTCGTTCTATTCTGGCCTTTTCTCTTTTTACCAGCCGATGATAAATTACTCGCCGTGCCTAACTGCAGATATGACACTTAATAACGTTTTTAAAAAAATTTTTAATGAGAAAATAATTTTTACTTTGGACTGTGAATATATGGACTTCTGTGAAGTTTTAAACTATACAGGGTGTAAATGAACGACGTTTCACAAATTTAAGGCTATGTAGAGGATGATGTGATGATGTGGTTTATTTTTTATTAATAAACCCATAGTGTCAAACGAAAAGCGACGGAGCCACAGCATGTTTGATGCTCTGTTTTGCGTCAAGCCGTGGAATGGCTGTCACTGCATTGGAAGTTCTTGCTGTTTCCTGCCTCACAGTAAAGTACATTCCTGAACTCATACAGCACAAAACGTAGAGCGCAAAAAAACCTTCACCCTTACGGAATGTTCCAAACTAACAACAGACATTTCGTACTAACCTGATATGCAAGATTATATGATTGGAGAATGTGCTGTGCATCCGGACGGTATCATTTGAAAATAGTCTGCGAGTTGATAGTCTGCATAAAGCCTACAAGATGCATAAAGCCGGACATCATAGTAAACGTGCCTAGTTCAATGCCTGACAAACCAGGACATCAAACAAGCTGGCTCCTTCGCTTTCCGTTTGGGACTATGGGTTTATTAATAAAAAATGTTCACCACATCATCCTCTATATATGCTTAAATTTGTGAAACGTCATCCATTTACAACCTGTATATAGGCATCAGCTTTTAACAAGAGTTTTTATAATCATCTGGGAATTCTATAGGAAATCTGATGGCATCCTACTCTGAACATTCCGAATGTAATTATTCCAAAGATTGTGGCATAATGCCTCTTTGCACACGCAACTCAATAAACCGAGAGTTCAGGCCTTTGTGTTCGCCATTCATTGGGGTGATGATGGCCCATTGTAGGTCTTTTGCTCCCTTTCTTCGGGTGCATAAAAAATGCACCCCTTTTTGCTGCATGCCACGTGACCTGTTTTGTATATAAATACAGCCGGAACAAATTCGATCAGCCCCTATAACTTCATCATTCAGGAAATTATTGAAAAATTCCTTTTTAACTAAAGATCTACCTACTATCACTAATTAACCTTCCTACTAATCAAATTTTCACCATATTTTAATTCAAGACTTTCTTATAACAATTCTTTACGTTACAAATACTTTTTCTTATGGCAATTTTGACTTTAGCTCGGCCCTTTATAAAATACATCAATGTCAATTATGTAATATTTTACAATTTTTAATTTATATTGTAATCAGAAAACTAGTATTATAAATTTGTATTTCCTCGGGGACCACACACGGAGAACATACAGGCTCCGGATCGTGCTCAACGTAAAACTAATCTTTAAATAAATAAATAATCCTGAAAGGAATATTCATTCTAAAACTGCACTCCATCAAATGTTCAAGAGCCACATCACGCACTCCTTTCTGCGTGATACACACACTTCTGAAACGATGATTGAATCCATGCCTCGATGAATTCAGGTTGATTTGAAGGCAAAAAAGTACCCGAAAAAGTGTCTGGATAGTGTAAATTGAACATAGTAACTAAATGAGCTTCGGGTGCATTTTATGGTATGTCCTTCTTTAGTCACCAACTTTACACATATCACAGATTTCACACTCGTTATTAGCGGCCAGCTGAGCTTGCTCACGCAATGTCAGTTGTTGCAACATTTTGGACTCTTTTCAACAATATTACAAAAAAGAGACACCGGTTAACTTCTATCATTTAAGTATTAATATATAAAGAGAAAATTTCATCTATGCAGTGGAAGAATGTTTAAAAGAGTATGTGCAGAAGTAAGAATTAATTAAGTAAGTGGCGGAACACAGACTCAATAATTAAGAAACAGTTTCATGGCCAGCAGTGAGTGTATTAATTCTTGAGCGCAATAGCTCCTTCCATACGTAAATAACGCTCACACAGTACTTTCCTGTAGTAGTTACAGCGAGCTACACAGACCAGTGTATTAATTCAATTCTCCAGACTATGGATATTGGAAAAATTAAATCAATAGAATAGACTACGAGAAGTTTTCCGTAAAGAAAATGCACTAAATATTACTTGAATAAATGTGGTAGCACTCTTAATTCTAATCTTGGACATACATTTATTCAATCTTATAATTCCAGGACCGCAAAAGCTTACCTCTGTTACTTAGGAAAATATTTGACGTATGTTCACCACTGGAAGAGGCAGTGACGGCTCGATAAATCCTATTTCTTCCATGAAATAAGCTTTCCATACCAATGAAAATATTCCATAATATACAGCAGACAGCAAAGAGGAATTTATGGAATCCACAACATAATTATAACGGAGCTCACATGCCTTGAAGTGGAAATATACAAGATGATTCAATGGTGAACACATTGAACCACAGTGAATGTTTATTCGGCTAGCAGATGCAGTCTCACTTTCACTCTCTCTAATTCCAGTTTCTGCATTCACCATTCGCTGCTCTTTTCCATTCTTATGAACCACTTATTCTTTCAATTTAATTTTTCTAGCCGGTTCTCCAGTTACCATCCTCGCAGGATCCAGGATCTTAACTGCCTCGTCTACTTCCTCTTTCTCGTGCCCCTCATATATCCCGGCTGAGTCATTTTCTCTTTCCGGGTAAGAGAAAGTTATCTCGACAGGATTGCTTTGTGGTGGCTTCCCCGCCTGCCACTTATGATCTGCTCTGATTTAGAGAGCATTAATTCCTGACATCAAGGACATTCTCGTGGAAGAGAAATACTCTGTTTTATGATGCTCTGGATGGACCGTGAGACCCTTCCAGGCCTAGATAGCAGCCTTTCCTGCTCTACCTCAGTGTGAAAATTACCACCCTCTTTTGTACATTTTATGTTACTACCTTTATCTATGTACTTTGGTTTAACGATTACTCTTTTCTTTGTGATTTCTTAAGATGTCACTTTGCTTCCTTTGGTCAGCCTTCTGTGAGGTTATATTATAACCCAGCATAGTCTTTTCATGTTTAGATTGCTGCCGTCGTTGTCTTCTTTCTTTTTGTGTAATTCCGCTTATTAATCCAGCTTTGACAAGACGCATCTGACCCACGAGGTTTTCCAACCAGATTAGATGTCTCCCCAGAAAATATGGAATTGCAAGGGATAAACTGATAATTTTGTTCCTCTTTGGCCTGCTTTTGAATTTTTTGTTATCACCATTTAGACAAAATAACCATTATTTGCGCTATCCTATAATCGTTATTGCCCTTTACGGTAACCTTAGCTCAACGACGCCTTGGTAATTTCTTCCTTTATCTTCATTTCTGTTGTAGCTGCCATCATTTGTGGTGGCTTCCGCGCCTGTTACTTATGATCTGCTTTGATTTCCAAAGCATTAATAACTGATGTTACAGCAGTTCTAGTGGAATAGAAATACTTTGATTTATGAGACTTCTGAACGGACTATGACAGAAAGGTTCTCGTTAGCAACAATATGACTTTATTACAGAGGCGCGTTTAGGTCTTAGACCATCCTCAGTCTGAATACAGTAAGAACTTGCCAGTTTATATACTGAAGAGATTCGTCATGCCTAGCACGCACTGGAGGACCATGAACAGAGTTGTCTAATTACTTGCAGGGAAGGGGGCTAACACAAAATGAAGCCATTACAATACAGTGCTCCATTACGATCAGAGGAGCAGCTTCGGGGAATTCAAAGTTCGCTTTCATTTACGGAGTGCCTTTTTTCCGGAGCTCCCATTAGCGGAGTCAACAACACAGTGAAATGGATTAAAGCATACTATCATAATTACTTATTGCATTCTAAACCATAAAATTTCAACAAATTCAGGAAAATGTCAACTTGGGAAACAACGGGAAAACAAAAACCAAAGTAGAAAATATTTAAAAATAAAAACCAAAGGCAAAATAAAAATTAAGGAACGTGATCAGCTATTCCTCATATAGGATGTGTTTACGCCGCAATTTGCTTGAACATTGTTTACAACGGAGTTTTCAATAATGGCTGACGACTGTGGCTCGCGTCGTGTTTTGCTTTAAACAATATATTATTAGTAGTGTTGCCATAGATCTCTTGCCCTGGAGAATCAGTTTTTTTTTTCGTTATTGTCATCTCTGTTGATATGTCCTCGCTGTAAGGGTCGTCCTTTTCAAGACTGTCTACTGTTTTAATTTTAACTGTGTCTAATTTCGTCGATGTCGCAGTTGCCCTCCTATTCTGTCATGCTGATCCTACTCTGTCGTAGGGCATTCAATCCTCGTTCCAACATCGAGAGGTCCGCCATCTTGCGTTTCTTTTTATCTCCGTGGAAAATAATCCTCCTGGGATCCCAGCATCTAACCAAATTCACCTATGACGCCTTCTTTTTCAATGTATTTTGCAGCCGCTTCGAAGCCACGTTCACGTCGCCCTGCCCCCTCTGAACTGAATGGTAAGTGTGACCATCCTTTTTTCTAATTTGATAATACCAAGTAAGTCGCCTGATTTTACGCTGCCCGCGGCTCTAGGATGTATCCTTTGTCTTTTACGTAGGTTCTAGCCTGTTGCCGTAATTTTCAGTGCGATGTCTGTGTTGGTTTGTACATTGATAAATTTGTCGCCTTCTCTCTACATAAAACCAGCAGAAATCCTTAACAGATTCAATGAACCACACTAAATGCTATCCTTCACTATTGAAGTAGAGGAAGAAAACAAGCTAGCAACTTCGACCTTTCCATCACCTGATCACCAGGCTCCAGCAGATTACCTTTACAAGTCTACAGGACTACATCATCCATAGGATGTCCAACCATCCCACGCAACAGAAACTGGGTGCCATTCGTCCCATTCTACACCGAGCCACTACCCTACCACTTCAGAAAAACGCAAGACTCAACCAAATCTACATCATCAAGGAAATGGATTCAGCCAAAATGACGTACAGAACAAACAAACCGTGTCTCAAGTATTAGATACAATGCATAACAAAACACGGAAAATAAAGATGTTTCATAGAACAGGTTCGCCTTCTCCAGCAATGACTTCCAGATGGTTACTAACCTGCGACTATATTTTCAAAAAACGTGATTTAACTGAGTTTGAACGCGGGATAATCGTCGGCGCGTGCAGTGTCAGAACCAGTATCAGCAAAACAGCTGAACTAATGAAATGTTCAAGAGCAGCAGTTATTAATATTTACAGAGAGTGGTTATAATTGTTTACAGAGCAGTTATTAATGTTTACTACCAAGCAAAAAACCATCTCTCAACATCAAGCGTGTGGTCGTCACAGGCTCCTCAATGCTCGAGCTGAAATTAGATTGGCCAGAGTTGTCCAGGGCGACGGAAGAGCAGCAGTGCGTCAAATAGCGTCAAATCTTAATCAAGGACAAACTGTGACCGCCTCTGAACCAACTGTTCACCGCTCATTACCCCGTTTAGACTATGGAAGCCGAAGACCAGTTCGAAAGCCTGTACTGTCAACCTTGAACAAGAGCAGACGTCTCCAGTTCGCCAAGGAGCACAAGGATTGGACAGTAGATGACTGGGAAAGGGTCATGTGGTCCGATGAGTCACGATTTCAAATGCATCATGCAGATGGCAGGGTTAGAATATGGAGAAAACAACACGAGAGCAAGGACTCCACCCGCATCACCACAACACTTCAACCTGGTGGCGGCAGTATTATGGTTTGGGGGATGTTTTCTTGGCATTGTTTGGGTCCTTTGATACCTCTGGACGTGTGTGTGCCCAACATTATTTATGTATTGTCGCAGATCAAGTACATCTCCTTATGTCAATGGTATACTCTGACGGGGATGGATACTTCCAGCAGGACAATGCTTCTTGTCATAAGGCTGGCATCGTCCTCAGATGGTTCGAAGAACATGCCGGAGAGTTCACCTTGCTTCGTTGGCCTGCACAATCGCCAGATCTCTGAGAATTTGTGGGATGAGATCAAACGGGCCATCAGGCAGCGGGATCCAGCACCATCAAACCTGCAGGAATTGGAAGGTGCAGTTCTTCAGAGTTGGTCTCAAATTCCTCCTACAACCTACCACCATCTCATAGAATCCATGCCCCGAAGAATGGAAGCAGTAATAAGAGCAAAAGGTGGCCCAACACTGTATTAAGGGGGTGATCATAATAATTTGGCCACTCAGTGTACGTTTTCTATTATTAGTATTAATTTCTATAAATAAATCTTTAATGGAAATTTAGTTTGGAGTTTAAATCTTTGAGTTTGGTTTTCGGAATATTTTTACATTGACTGACTTGTTTAATTATTTCAGACATAGGAATTATGGTTTAATAACCATACAAAATTTTATCAAAATTTTGATAAACGAATACACCTCTAAACTTTATCACTGTTTTCATTTTGCTATAGATTTCAATATTGCTATACGATTTTTTTTATTTTACTCCTATATTTTTATATTTTTCAGGTATTTGATGTCTTTTCCATATTTTATAACTTCCACTCCAAATAAACTTATTATACCATCAGATTTTTTTTAAACTATCATAATCCTGAGTACCACAGAAATATGGTTCAATGACTTTTTTCTGAATTTTTCATTAGCTCTAGATTCAATACCAGTAGCGTGGTCGGAGGATAAAATAGATTGTGTGGCCATGAAAATTGGCTTTCCTTGCAAGCAATTTCTCAATAATATTTTTATTTTCAATATATATATATTCCTCCTCATTCATCCATCAGCACAGTGGACGAATTCGTTCAAAGTTATCTGACTTCTGTTGGGACACTGATGGGAAAATTCTTTTTAAGGCAATAAATTCAACTATTTTTGTGTAATAAATAGATTAAATAAATCGCTATTATATTTGAGAAAAAATAGTAAATTACTCTCTTTCAAATATATAATTTTTATGTTTAAATTTGCCTCCAAATCGTACATGGCGATATAGGCCTACGTGATTTCCTACAGTCGATGATAAGCAACGTTATCAACTGAGTGGCAATGGTGTTAAGGAAGCAATGGCCGGCCGTCTCGTATAAGGTTTCCCCGGAAAGACGTAATGTGTTCGTAGAATGAAATAATAAAAATTATTATAAGACAGAACTAAATGTATTTTTGGAAGAAGAAGCTAATAAAGCAAAGCATCTGCAATAAAATGGTCACTTTGTTAATATTCCAGTTGAAAGCATTTACGTTTTATTCAGTTCTTTTTGTCAAGGACATAAACGCAACATGCAAACTTTGTGCTCGACACGTAAACTGAAGTTAGAGCATTTCAGGCAAATTTTTTTTCTTATAATCAATTTTATTTTCAATCTTATTGGATCGCAAATATTATTCAACCCCTATGTTTGAGGATTTTCAGCCTTATCACAATCTATTAAAAGATTTCTGTATATTATTACAGACAATATAAACTAAAGAATATATCATAAGATGTTCAGTCAGGGTTTTATAATAGATGAAAGAAAACTCTTTACCAAATCGAATAACAGAAAAATACAACCTGGATACGCGCATTTCGAAAGCACTGCTTTCATCTTAGGCAGGAATCTTTGACTCCGTGAATCCACTCAGATGAAAGGCATTATTGAGTGAATCTAATCAAGGTATTATTGATGTAGAAATTGCAATGAGAATTTTGGGTGATCTGTGCATCAGATTTTGGATTTTTTTTTGTTCATTGCTTATTTGATGCTGAACAAATTTGTAATTGTTTTCTCTGTATCTTCTGTGGTTAGTAGATACGATATTGCATATGTCCTAATTTCCATACTGAAAACACTGTTCTACCATAAGAAAGACCACCCTCACCTTCTTTTTTCGAATTTGCATAATTACATTTGTAAAGACTTTTGACTGATCCTATATGTTTTCAACATGTTTAAAAACTATTGAAGGTATTACGACACCTAAAGATGGTGGTTTTTTTCATTTTGAGAAAGGCCTCTTAGTGAGAACGAGAGAAAATAAATATTTTCCTGTTTTTTGGTTATTTCTTTCTCTATTTCTCTATTTTTAGAGTTATGCGGGGCAGATGGGACATGCTTGTGGGAAATGGTTAAGTACTTTGAACGGGATCTGTTAATATTAACACATATTTTCAATGCAGCTGCATTTTGTAATTATGAATCTTACCTTATAAACTTCATAGAATTTTAATTCCTTCACAGTAAGAGGTGGGATTAGCATAAACTCTTCAGCTTTAAAAGGTTCACCACCATCGAAGTAAACCTTAAAAGGAAATATAATTCTTTAAACTGGTTTCAAAAATTATTATTTTCTCAACTTAAATTAATTATAGATCGTCTTTTTATAGCGTGTCAATCATTGAGCTATCTTCTATCTATATATATAAAGAAGGATGTTTGTTTGTTTGTGGGTTTGTTTGTCTGTTTGTTTTTTATACAAATCTACAGTTATATTTTGATTCTGATAAAATTTCGCATACATGACCTTCAAAGCATTAGGAAGGTCACTCTCTACCTCAGATTTCGGAGAGATAATAATTATTGATAAAAATCGATATTCATGGTTATGGCAGGGCATATTAATGAGAAATATCTCATGACCAACAATGCAAGATAAAGTTTTTGCAACAATAAGTATCAACGATGGTATCAACACGCAATTCACAAACACTCTGCACGGACTAACAATGTATATCTCATGACCAACAATGCAAATAAAAGTTTATGTAACAATAGGTATCAACAATGGTGTCAACACGCAATGCACCAACACTATGCAAGGATCAACAATATATGCCTCATGACCAACAATGCAAGGCAAAGTTTGTGCGATATAGAATTCAATGCATAGAATTCCTGTTATTCAGGCTTTTCTTAGAAAAAAGAATTCTTAGTTCTTAACAATTTCTTGAAAATCTATAAAATGATCAGTAACTGGAGATAATGAGTTAGCAGACTATTGAGAAAGAGTGACAGAATATAGACGAAGCACTCCTTTAGCTCCGTGCTGTATTGAGCAAATGGTAAGCAAGTAAATAGAAGAATCGGCGACCACTAGACTACGCAAAGTGATGAATTGCCAATTTTTGCTTCAAGACATCGAAAGAAGACAGGAAATTGTAACAACATCAAGTGTACATCTAAAGTAAGATTACGTCAGTAAAAAATTATTTAGATTAGAAGGCATCCTTGGAGAAGTCCATCCATTGTGAGCCTTTAACAAATTTTTTTTCGGTAAATCAAGTCCCGGTATATCACCTAGAATGGACTTTTTCAGTGAAGAGGTAAATTTCTGTCTTTCGGATTTTTCTTAGAATGGATAGTCTCTTCGCTCTATATTGTAGTGATTGAGGAAAAGTCTGTGCAGCAATAGGTATCAACAATGGTGTCAACACGCAACTAACCCTACACTCGGACCAGCAACAGGCAAAGTTTGTGCAACAATAGGCCCGTCGTGTTCGCATCAACAATGGTCTCAATGCGCAATTCAGCAATAACAATGAGCACAAAATTATTCAAAGAATTATAACAATGAACATAAATTGATGATGCAATGACAGAACATTCGTTTCCAAGAATTAATAACAATGAACAGGAAATGGATATAATAGACGATATAGATAGGGCAGTCTCTCTCGATAGGCAAAGGAAGTTCACGTGGCTTCCTTCAACTCCCTAACAAGCGTTCAGACGATTGGGAAAAGTGTGTTTCTTTGTGTGTGTGCGTGTGTTTACCTACAAGCGTAATTATCCCGAGCAACGCCGGGTCCTCTGCTAGTATGAAAAAAATCTTCATAACTTTTGAACAATTGCGAGATTCAGTTAACACTTGGCGGTTGTTGTTTTTTTTTAGCATGCGCACTGTGAGTGCTGAACAATATGTCAAAAACTTAGAAAATAATCTCATCCAATGATCTAGGTTTCGAAAAAATGTGGTTCACACGAAAAATAGATTGTGGTAGTCTTGGAAGAGCACTTTGGTTATGCGTTTTCGCTTTGGTGTACCCAGAACCATTGGAATGGGAATAAATTGGGCGCCATATTTTCCTGCTGTCAACCCCTGTGAATCATTTTTCAGGGGCAATATTAAATACAAATTTACACAAATAACCCCGAAACTATCGCTGAGCTCAAACCAGCCATTTAGGAGGTTATCGAAGGCATCATTATCTTTGCAACTTCTGCCAGTTTTGCAGAATTGATGACAAAAATATTGAACAAGTCATAAACTAAATCCGAATAACTGTAGTTACTTTTAACATTTGAGTAAAATTTTTGAAGTCAGTAGTTTTGAATATTTGATGTTTTATTTCAAACTAGCAGAGGACCCGGCGTTGCCCGGGGTAATTATGCTTGTAGGTAAACAGAGCAAACTCAAAGAGCTAAATTAAACCTCCAAATTGGTTAAATAATAACTCAATCACTACAATATAGAGCGAAGAGACTGTCCATTCTCAGAAAAATCCGAAAGACAGGAATTTATTTCTTCACTGAAATATATTCTAGGTGATATACCAGGATTTGATTTACCGAAAAAAAATTTGTTAAAGGCTCACAATGTATGGACCTCTCCAAAGATGCCTTCTAGCCTAAATAATTTTTTACTCACGTAATCTTACTTTAGATGTACACTTAATGTTGTTGCAATTTCCTTTCTTCTTTCGATGTCTTGAAGCAAAAGTTAGCCATTCAACACTTTGGGTAGTCTAGCGGTCGCCGATTCTTCTATTTACTTGCTTACCATTTGCTCAATACAGCACGGAGCTAAAGGAGTACTTCGTCTATCATCTTTCAGTCTTTCTCAATAGTCTGCTAACTCACTATCTCCAGTTACTGATCATTTTTAAAAATTTTCAAGAAATTGTTAAATACTAAGAATTCTCTTTTCTAAGAAAAGGCTGAATAACAGGAATTCTATGCATTGAATTCTATTTTGTACAAACTTTGCCTTGCATTGTTGGTCATGAGACATATATTGTTGATCCTTGCATAGTGTTGGTGCATTGCGTGTTGACACCATTGTTGATACCTATTGTTGCAAAAACTTTTATTTGCATTGTTGGTCATGAGATATTTCTCATTAATATGCTCTGCCATAACCATGAATATCGATTTTTTATCAATAATTATTATTTTTTCGAAATCTGAGGTAGATAGCCACCTTCCTCATGCTTTGAAGGTCATGTGTGCGAAATTTTATCAAGATCGGAATAAAACTGTAGATTTGTATAAAAAAACCAACAAACAAACCCACAAACCCACAAACAAACGAACGAACATCCTTCTTTATATATATAGAAGACTAGCAGAGGACCCGGTGTCGCCCGGGATAATTACACTTGTAGGTAAACACACACACATACACAAAGAAACACACACACTTTTCTCAATCGTCTAAACGCTTGTTACGGAGCTGAAGGAAGACACGTGTACCTCCTTTGCCTCATCGAGAGAGCCTGCTCTATCTAAATCGTCTATTATATCCATTTCCTGTTCATTGTTAATAATTCTTGGAAACGAATGTTCTGTCATTGCGTCATCATTTTATGTTCATTGTTATTATTCTTGGAAACGAATGTTCTGCCATTGCATCATCATTTTATGTTTATTGTTATAATTCTTTGTATAATTTTGTGCTCATTGTTATTAGTGAATTGCGCATTGAGACCATTTTTGATGCGAACACGACGGGCCTATTGTTGCACAAACTTTTCCTTTCATTGTTGGTCATGAGATATATATTGGTTGGTCCGTGCAGAGTGTTTGTGAAGTGAGTGTTGATACCTATTGTTGCACAAACATTGCCTTGTATTGTTGGTCATGAGATATTTCTAATTAATATGCCCTTCCATAACCATTAATATCGATTTTTTATCGATAATTATTAATTTTCCGAAATCTGAGGTTTGAAGGTCATGACCTTCCTTATGGTTTGAAGGTCAAGTATACAAAATTTCATCAAGATCGTAATAAAACTGTAGATTTGCATAAGAAACAAACAAACAAACAAACAAACCCACAAACAAACAAAGAAACATCCTTCTTAATATATATAGAAAGATAGCTCAATAATTGTCACCCTGTATATAGCCCAAAAAATTCAAAGGCTCGTGCAATAAGGATATAACTCATAAAAAGAAGTCCTTAATAAATGTAAAATTTACTGCGTGTGAATCCATTTACAGTATGTTTCACTAGTAATTGCACAAGTAAACTGCAACTACACTAAAGCAAAATATCAGCTATACAGATTTACAGAGTTTTTACAGATATCCTCTCTTCACTTTTCTCAGAAAAATTCTTCCTCTGGTTATGTCCTTATTGTCCCGAGCCCTTCATTTGGTAATGGATATTTACCATGAAGTATTCAGCTTTACAAACTCTATATTTTCGAACCCTTACATAAAAATTTTCAAAGAAGTCTTGATGCTGCTCACCTGAAATTCAGAATTCATTATTAAAATCATAACTTTATGTACAGTCTATTCCAAAAGCGTTTTCACTTGAATGGCAGGAGTGCAGCTAACTGAAGATGATTGGTTATAAAGACCAGTAATTGGGACGAACATCGTAAAGTTTAAAATGGTCTCGGCTATCCTGAGTGGATTAGGTTTATGATTTGTGTAGGTGAACTAGAGTGCTTTAAACTGAAAAGATTAATTGCTGCTTCTTATTTCAGTAAGATAGACTTTGCATATGAAATATATAACACACTTAATAAACATAAAGCAATAAATATTTAAGAATATCTCAAGAATATTAAATGAGGATAAATCCTATGCCAAACCACAGATGTTCAAATTACTGGTAAAAATTGGAAAATGAATTTTACAGAGTGAATTCGAACCAGGAACTTTCGAAGAGCTTAAAGATCCTGGTTCGAATCCAAAATGGAATTTTCTTTCTTATTTTCATCAATGAATGTTTAGTTTAATTTATTTAATTATTAATATTTAGTTATTTATTTTGTACATCGAACATTCCGCCATATACGAGGGTTGGGGCATAAGTCATGGCAACTATTTTTTTATGAGAATTCAAGCATGGGTGGAAAATGTGAAATATACAGATGAAAGAAAAAGGAATGGACGAAATGTACGGACATTTAACAACACGCCAGCACTTTGCTTCTTATGTTTATTAAGGTAGTTGACAACATTACAGGTTTCATGTTCTGGAATCATGAAGCCTGTTATGTTTCATACGTTTCATGCTTCTGGAAAATTTATTCTGGGACACGATTACAGATTTCATTTTCCAGAATAAGTAACAGAAATAAAAATAAAGACCGGCTCTTTTGATATACGAGCGTTGTTCAACTCGGGTTACATCCACCTTGCACGGCGGTTCACTGAGAACTGATTTAACATTGCTCTCTGCGCAACATCAAGAACTCTCAGAGCCATCTAATGTTGGGGACACATACTAGCAGTCTGAGCTTCCTTGAGACATATGACATTTTATGTTACCATCCCTTAGCTCTGAGAAAAAAAAATAGTTGCCATGACTTATGCCCCAACCCTCGTATTATGGCTGTATTTTTTAAGAAAACGAAAGTCTTTAGGATATACCATATAATAAACAGCATCTATTATAAGACATACATATATGCTTTTTTAATATATTAAATACTGTACTGATATATATTGTAGCGACCCCCCCGCCCCTTTCAGATAGAGATCCAAATAAATTCTTGAAATTTTGCTTCGTTTAGTTTTGAAAATAAAATGTTCATTTCTACCTCGAACTTTCCTACTATGATCCCGACCCGATCGTTGTTTGTTGACTTTTGTATCGATGATGAAAATTTATGAGCGCGTTTTCAACAATGGACAAGTGACGATAAAACGGAATCAACGACGATTGTTAGTGTTAGTGGTATGTCTTCGTTTGAGATGGATTAACAGCAAGATTTTTAGGGCTGATTGTCCGGCTAGGTTGGAAGTTAGAGCAGATGTTAACGACAGTCAAAGCTGGCCCATTGACCCCACCCTAAGATAATGACTATGATTTTACGATTCAGACCCTTGCCTGGAACGGAAAATGAAAAGCGACGACGCCAAAGTTAAGTGACCTTTTTTTTTTTTTAAAACGATGATTATCTTTGACTCTTTGACTTATCGGAACGATGAGGGAATTTCTCTTACTTCAGCGATGCAGAAGTCTGGCATGATATCAACAATGCAAGAAAACGAAGTAATGTCTGTTTACTTATTCTATTTTGGAGGCCCTTTTTTCGAAGATCTGATGCCTAATGAAGGCGACACGATGAAAATAACGAAGCCATTTGTTGAAGTTAGACTTATCTTCTTCGTATGCGGGGATTTGGGTGGGCGTCTATTACTAGCCATTTCCTCATTGTCTTGGAATGAATGTGTTAGCGCATGTTATCCCCCCTACACACTCTACGTAATTCCCCCCCATTCCACTATTGACCGTCGCCAAGATGCCCCAGCCCATCAGTAAACGTCACGAATAATTTCGAGGAACTTGGCCCTTTCAAAGACGAATCCCCTTGAATGGTGTCAGTTGAAATGTGTTTTAGAAAATCCCTGACAGAAATAAAAAAAATGAAACGAAGAAAAATAAAAAAGTGATAGAACTATTAGTGGTTGAATTAATGATAAGGAGATTTTCAAAGAAAGAGAACTCTAGAATTAAAGGGAAAAATATTTAACAAGTATAATAGCAGAAAACAAACTGTTTGTCATTAACCTAAAGGAAAAAGAAAAGATTAACTTTTTTGATGCATTTACAGAAGAACAATCAAGACGACTATTTTCCGATAATATTAAAGCCCGAATAGTGATTAAAAGAAGAGACGTTATTTAAGAATGATTATTTGACGTCGAGAGACTTAATTTCAAAGATTTTAGAAATAATAATTAAGACACCTGAACCAGTACTTGATTGACCTACTGGAATTTTGAGACTTTTAATTGTTTGTATGAACTTCAACTTGACAATGATTAATCACAAACTTTAGCGCATTAAGACTTTTGAAAAATTCAGATAAAGGCTGAAACTTTAGTGATATCACTTAAAATTTTGATATTTATGACGTTTTTATGTTATCTTCTAGTTGAAGCTTATGACAATTGTGTTAATGTTACTTTTTTAGTTCTGTATAGCCCCTAAAAGCCTACAGGTAAGTCCCCGCAGGTTTCTGTGATCGAACCACTGAAAATAAATTTTGCTTATGCTACGGTCGGAGGAAGCAACCGACGTTTGTTTGGGAATATATTTGGGTTGTTCTTCTTACACATTAAGTAAATGATTCTCACTAGCCATTCTAGCTTTGGAATTTGCGATGAAGCACAGGCAGTGCGATATTTGTAACCTCCCCAATAACCTGGGCTGTTACGATATATATATATTTATTATTTTTCCCGTCATGGAAGAGAAGAGATATTTTTGTTTTCCAATTCATTATTTTTTAAGCTCAAACATACAGAATTTCATTTTGAAAGATTGGTAGCTATTCACTATTATTTACCATACCAGATAAATTGTATATTGATTTGTTAAACATATATCTCATGATGTCGACGACTGAGAAAATGCATATTACTTCGTGTGTCGCGCAGGATAAAGTCACTTACGTTCAGGATTTAAACAGAGGCTCTCATATCTTCTGAGAAGCCAACCCAGTGCACTTGCTACACGCTTGGGGAAATGGTCAGGGGCAGCGCATGCATTTAGCCAGAAGGAGAAACAGGTAAAGCAACAATGGGATTGGGTGCTGTCAATCAGCACTTGGAACGTATTCTCCATGACAGGAAAGGAGTCAATAAAGGAAACCAAACGATATCGACTGTTATCATAGGTTTTACCCCTATGAATCGTCCGGTTTCTGGAATTGTGGACTTAGATGGAGGGTGAAAGCTCTTCTACTCAGGTGTCGACCCTAACATAACTGCCTAGGTGGGAGTGGGGATACTCGCAAGTCCCTGGCTGGCAGATTATGTTGCAGATTGAACCCACTTACCTGGAAGACTGTCTCCTGAAGCTTCAGATAGGGAAACGGTCTCTATTCGTTGCATATGCTCCGAATGCAGTCACATTTTTACATGAAGTTTATGCTGCTCTTAGTAGGAGAGGGAGTGCAGATTCTGTCATACTGGTGGGCGACTTCAATGCACACGTAGAAGTTGATGACTAAACGTGGAAAGGCGTAATTGGAAGAAATGGGATCCCGATTTAAATGCGAATCAAAGTTGCTTGTTGGATCTCTGTTGTAACAATGGACTTCCCCACACAAACACCTTCTTCCAGCACATGAATGTCTATAAGTATACCTGGTACAGGGATGCAATGAATCAGAAGTCACTGATTGATGTTGTTATCGCGTCAGCTGATCTACTCTGATCAGTGTTGGAAACTCATGTGAGGAGAAAGGTAGAACTATCAACTGATCTCCATCTTTTTGTCTGCACTTTGCGATTCTCTGGATGCATGCCAACGAAACGAAATATCAGGTCCAGACAGACTTGACACATTAAATAGGAGGCATTGGAGGTTAGGGCTGTGAGGAAGACCTATGCAGATGACATATCTTCAAGTTTGAAAGAACTACCCAGTTATCATGGTACTCTTGAAGAGGAGTGGCACTCGTTTAACACTGCTGTGATTACATCGGCTGCATTGTGCTGTGGTCATAAGTGGCTGTGTATGGTGCCCTGAAGACTGGCAAAG
The DNA here is from genome assembly GCA_023313115.1 of Rhysida immarginata. Classification (NCBI taxonomy): domain Eukaryota; kingdom Metazoa; phylum Arthropoda; class Chilopoda; order Scolopendromorpha; family Scolopendridae; genus Rhysida; species Rhysida immarginata. Next base: position 215,506 of record JAHWFO010036126.1, read on the forward strand.
CTCCAAGTGATGATGAAATTCAGTTAAAGACCTTAAATCAGGATCGTATCCTGTGGCTGACTCGGGTGTGTCAGGTTGCTTGGATATCTGGTCTGGCTCCTAACGAATGGTAGACAGGATCCCATTGTGACCCCTATCTTCAAAAAGGGAGATCAAGGAGAGATTGCAACAACTATCGAGGCATCACTTTGCTCAGCATTCCTGGGAAAGTGTACACTAAGTGCCTGGAGAAAACACGTTGGGAAATAGTTGACACCTAACTATTGGGGAACAGTGTGGTTTCCGGCCAGGCCGAAGCAAGATGGATGACAAATCTTTGAGAAGTCTCTAAGGCAAATCTTTGAGAAGTCCTGGGGGTATGCAAAAGAGGTCTATACTTGCTTCGTGGATCTCGAAAAACCATATGACAAAGTTCCTCGGGAGAAGCTCTAGCAAGTGCTGCAATAGTACGAAGTGGATGGGCAATTACTGGTTGCTACCATGTCTCTGTACAAAATCTTTGAGATGTCCATCCGGATAAATGGCATTAAGTCAAGTTCATTCACCGTGAGTTTGCACTCCACCAAGGGTACATAATGTTGCACTTCTTTTCAGTTGTCTTTATGGACTAGATAGACAGGGGCAGCAAAGGCGATGAGCGTATTTTTGTGGGCATCTGCTTGGTGGAGAGGTTGCTCTTGGCTGACGACCTGGTCCTTCTTAGGTCTGATCGCAGTAAACTGGTTTGCAGCCAAATGTGAAGAAACTGAGATAAAGATCTGTGTGGCTAAGACTGACAGTTCTGGTCTTTTCAAGACAGCCATGTTATGGGAAGCCCGTTGAGACAGGTGGAAAAGTTCAATATCTTGGGATTGCATTCACGAGTAATGGGCAGCAGGAAAAGAATTTGATTCCTGGATCAGTGCAGTGATTATATTGTTGAGCGTGCTTTGCCAACTTATCACTTGCTCCCTCGTATAATTTTCAAGTTATTATAGTGCATTTGTGCTAAAGTAATAATAATATACATTGATTTATTAATAATTTACGCTCGAAATGAGAGACAATCTGGAACATCAAAAGTAATATTAAAAATATACATTTTACTCAACCAGAAAACAAGAATAAAGAGACAAAAGTTTATAAGAATTATTATTTAAAATTAAACAATAAAACAGTTATAATTAAACTTCAATTTTAGATCTTTGGAAATCAATTAAAGGATAAAATAAAAGTTGAGTAGAAATCAATTATTAAAACAGTTCACTGAATTTAAGTGTATAATTTATGAAATTAGATTTAAACATTTCTCAGGATTTCTAAGTTCTTTTCAACAGTTTAAAGAAAAAAAAAGGACTTGAAAGTTAAACACCTAAAATGATTATTAGTGACCAAAATAATATGAGAAATCAGGGAGTGTGTACGCTATTACCCTTTCTTCAACTGCTGATCCAGCGGTGCGGTGAGAGTCTTCATTGTTGGGCTCTGCGATTGCAGGAATTTTAAAAGCTAACTCAAAGAAACAAATTGATAAAAATACGATTGATAATAAAGGTTTTATTAGAACTCATGGTGGATAAACTGATAATGTAAATTCTAAAAAGTTTAGTGAATGGATTTTAGAGTGCAACCACTGTTTCATTCTTCTCTTCAAACACTTGATCGTTTACTCCTGTCATGTTGGCTCACTGAATGCTGATCACAGACCCATCAAACACTCACGTGTTTGCACGTCAAAGGGAACTACTCAGTAACAACCACTGTTGTGCTCCTGATTTTCGACAATATCTGAAAAATTGTTAACTGAAACTGATGGATGACTCCGGAATAATTGTCGATGATTGTTTAAATCTTCAGAAGTTGCTCAGGACTTGACATATGTAATACAGGGCTCACTGTCCGAGGAGAAGAAAGGGGAGGGAATGACCTCTACCTGATTCAACAGAGCTCAATAGTTAAACAACGCCACTGTCAAACAGCTCTACTGATAAACAATACATTCATCTGGCGAGAAAAAGCTTTGAAATTGTTTCAACTAATGTGTTTCATACTTATTTACTTTTCAAACCTGCTTGTCCATTAGGGTCGCGGGGGCTGCAGCCTTATGGAGGATCTCCAGCGATCGCGATCTTCCGCCATCAGGTGCATGTCCTCCCTGGTAATATCCAAGCGACTTGAACTCAGTTTCTCCATGTAGTCTAGCCACCTGGTTCTAGGCTGACCCCTTGGTCTCTTACCTACCGACTTGGTAAATAACAACTGCCTAGGAAGACTAGTTTGCGGCATTCGTACCATGCCAGCGCAACTGAGATCTCTCAATGCAGAGAAGTTGCGGCTCAACACTATTCAGATAGGGAAACGGTCTCTCTCTCTCTATTCGTTGCATATGCTCCGAATACAGTCACAGAGTACCCACTGTTTCTAGATGAAGTTGATGCTGCTCTTAGCAGGAGAGGGAGTGCAGATTCTGTCATTCTGATGGGTGACTTCAATGCACACGTAGGGGCTGATGGCCAAACGTGGGAAGGCGTCATTGCGAGAAATGGTGACCGCGATTTAAATGCGAATAGGAGGTGCATGTTGGATCTCTGTTGCAACAATGGACTTTCCATCATAACCACCTTTTTCCACCACAGGGATGTCCATAAGTATACCTGGTACAGGAATGCAATGGAATAGAAGTCACTGATTGATTTTGTAATCATTTCAGCCGACCTATTCCGATCAGTGTTGGATACTCGTGCGAGAAGAGGTGCAGAACTATCAACTGATCACCACCTTGTTGTCTGCACTTTGCGGTTCTCTGAATCCATGCCAACCAAGTGAAGTACTAGGTTCAGACAAATGTGGCGCATCAAAGGGGAGGCATAGAGCTATGAGGAAAACCTTTGCACATAACATATCTTCAAATTTCAAAGAACTACCCAGTGATCGTGGTACTGTTGAAGATGAGTGGCAGTTGTTTAAAACTGCTGTGATTACTTCGGCAGCATTGTGCGTTGGTCATAAGCGACTGAGTGTGGCAAGAAGAGTCAAGGCAAAGAAGCTGTCAAGGCAAAGAAGGAAGCCTATTTGTTATGGCTTGCAAATAAGTCAACTTTGAGTCGAGTGCGATACACTTTGGCGCGAAAAGCAGCAGCAAAGACAGTATCAACAGCTAAAGCCAAGGCCTCAGAGAAGTTTGGGGAGAAATTGGAGGCAGACTATGGTTCGGCAAACAAGGTGTTCTGGCAGACCATGCGCTGCCTCCATGGAAAGAAGTCTCTTTCACCACAAACTATTAAGAGTTCAGATGGGAGGCTTTTAATAAAGGAGGGGAGCGTATTGTATAGGTGGAAGGAATACTTTGCATCTCTTCTTAATCTGGTGAGAGCAACAACTAAGGCACATGAGGTGCACCTTGGAATGGAGAATAGTCACTGAAACAGAAGTTAGATGGGCAATTAAGTCCCTGAAGACTTGCAAAGCTGCAGGTGATGATGATATCCGGTCCGAGATGTTAAAGGCCTTAAATCAGCATGGTATCCTGTGGCTGACTCGAGTGTGTCAGGTTGTTTGGACATCTGGACAGGCCCCTAAGCAATGAAAGACAGGAATTGTGATCTGTATCTTCAAAAAGGGAGATCAGAGAGATTGCAACAACTATCAAGGCATCTCTTTGCTCAGCATTCCTGGGAAAGTGTACGCGAAGTGTCTGGAGAAGATACGTTGGGAAATAGTCGACGCCAAAATGTTGGGGGAGCAGTGTGGTTTCCGACCTGGCCAAAGCACGACAGATCACATCTTTGCTCTAAGGCAAATCTTTGAGAAATCCTGGGAGTATGCAAAAGAGGTCTACACTTGCTTTGTGGACCTCGAAAAAGCATATGACAGAGTTCCTCGGGAGAAGCTCTGGCAAGTGTTGCAAGAGTATGGAGTGGATGGGCAATTACTGGTTGCTATGATGCCTCTGTACAAAAGCTCTGAGATATGTGTCCAGATAAATGGCATTAAGTCAAGACTGTTCACCATGGGTGTTGGACTCCGCCAAGGGTGCGTACTGTCGCACCTCTTGTTCATTATCTTTATGGACTGGATAGACAGGGGCAGCCTAGGCGATAAGCGTGTTTGTGTGGGCGACTGCCAGATGGAGAGGTTGCTCTTTGCTGAAGACCTTGTCCTCCTTGGGTCTTCTCGCACGAACCTTCAGCTTGCACTAGACCAGTTTGGAGCCAAATGTGAAGAAGCTGGGTTGAAGATCAGTGTGGCTAAAACCGAGTTTCTGGTCCTTTCAAGACAGCCTGCTCAGTGCGCTCTCCATGTTAGGGGAGCCTCATTGAGACAGGTGGAGAAATTCAAGTATCTCGGGATTGCATTCATGAGTGCTGGACAGTAGGAGAAAGAATTGGATGCTCGGATCAGTGCAGCAAGCTGTGTCAGACGTGAACTGTGGTTTTCTTGGTAACGAAACGCGAGCTGAAAAACATAGCCAAGCTCTCCATCTTCAAATCTATCTTTGTCCCCATTCTCACTTATGGTCATGAGGCTTGGGTAATGACCGAAAGATTGCGATCGCGAATACTAGCGGCCAAAATGATATTTCTGAGAGGTGTGGCAGGTGTTACCCTACTAGATGTGTTTCGTAGTAGTATCAAATTTTATAATAAAATTATAAAATCGGAATGAAGAACAATAACCAAAGTGGAATAAATTTGAAGTCTTCATTGCTTTTGTTGTTGACATAAAAATGAGTTCAAACCTCTATAGTTAAAGTTATGAGGGACTAATACGATTTTAATGGAGAACAATTTAGAAATAAAGCATAAATGCTTTCTAAAAGTGCAGGTCATTACATAGCTTTAGAAATGTACAGTCGGGAGCAAAAAGCAACAGATCTTAGCAGATGTAGATCGGTTGCAAAATCAGGTACTTTTACTGAGACTCAAGGCAGATTAGACTGGACTTTTTCCTTCCGATTGAAAATAGAGTAGCAAGTGTATGCTTGGGATGTGTTACTCACATGCTCAACTAAGGCTTTAAGTCTAAACATTTATGCACTAGACTGTACATCTGAGGCATTAAAAATGATTATTGTAGATTTGTGGTTTCTTTTCATCAATTGATTGATCATTGTGTCCACAGTTTTTTGGCGGATTCTACATCTTTTAGGTTTACAAGAGTTGTGTTTTCCCTTTTACATAGATATCAACTCTATGTTTTCCAAATTTTAAGAATTATTAAAGCAATATCATGTTTGAAAAGTTTAAACATAAAAAATAAGAGGTTTATTAGCCGCTGCTTTCTCTACAGATGTGAAATCCGTGTTTAGTATTACCTGTTGATTCTTTCTTGAAATAAGCACTGCAAATCAGTCTAATTAAACTACATTCACCTATATAATATCTTGCAAATGGTGTTACCCAAATGAAATGCAGCATGAAAGGACATGTTAACAGGTGAATCTCTCATAGACACTGACCAAGGGGGCACTCGATCAAACATGAAAACCGTTTTTTACACCTAACCCTAGCAGTTGGCAAGTCAGAGAGGAAAACAGGGTGAACCCACAGACTATAGGCTTTAAGAGATCGATGCAGTGATAACATGGTGGATAGTTAGGGCTTTAAAAAAAAATCAATCAGTACGTGGTTAAAGCCCCTATCTCAAATCCAACTTATGTTACCACTTTTTGCCCTGGTAATACCTGTAGTTGGTGGGCTCATGTTCTCTATACCTGAGATTCCAACTGTTAGGGTGAGGTGTGTATTTAAGCGTTTTTGTTTGTGCAGGTGACTCGCACATTGTTCAATCAGTGCATTGCAATTTTGGTGAAGTTCATTTGCGAGAGCCATATTTTTGAACGTAATTTAATTACACTGATTTACAATGCTCATTTCAAGAATGAATCAACAATTTAATTCTGATAATGGTTTCTCATCTGTAAAGAAAGCAGTGGCTAATGAAAACCCCCTTATTTATAATACATTTAAAATCTTAAAACATGACATTGCTTTAATAATGTCTATGTTTTGAAACACACAGAAATGATGTTCACGTAAAAGAGAAAACTCAAATCTTATAAAATCATTTGAAAAAGGTATGTGTAAAGCTCACCAAAAACTTTCATTAGTTGGTTCTTGCTTCAAGAACATTTGGAAATTTCCCTAGTTTTGGAGAAGTACATATAGTAACTAAAAGTACCTTTATTTAAAAATGGACAATTTAAAAAGCCTTTGGATAACTTTTACTAAAATTTAACCAGGAAATTAAATCAATGGAGTTAGTATGCGAACTAATTTGCCACTGCTCCAAGAGCTCTTCTAGTTAATCACTAATGCACTTCTTAAGAGAGTAATTTAAACCGTAAAATGTCATCAGATTGCGTCGTACCTTTATGCAGTAGTGAAATGGGAGGACATTGGTTCTGTAAAGATCCAATATTGCGTAAAAACGGGCAGATTGCCATCAAGCATTTGGATAAAAATAAAGAACTATGGGAGCCTGAAAACACTCGATAGTGTGCAAACTACGTTTTATTCAGAGCGATTATAATGATAACGAATCTTTGTTAAGCAAGTAAATTATTTTCTTTTTTAAATAACACTTCTTTCATTTCTTTCCTAGATGATAATTAAATTTATTGGTATAATGAATCAAAATGTTATGTAATAAATCTGAGCATCATTAGGTTAGATATATCGTAAAGAGCAAATAATTCGGTTCACGGACTTAAATACTTAAAATAAAATTTTTTTTTTTCTTATTTTATTTTCTAATAATTTATATTTAAAAATTATCATGCAGGTGAAAGAAAAATATTAAAATTGAATGCTGTGCCATCAGAAAATGAATCTTTAAGTTTATGGCTCATTGCCTCGACTCTCATAGCCTTACCTTTTTGATTGCTTTTACTTGGTGATCCCCAGTTTCACCCATGTAATGGTTAAAATAAAGTTCCAATACAGCATTATTCAGGGTGACTAGCAACCAGGAAAACCAGGAAAAGTCAGGGAATTTTTTTGCAACCGCTCACTAGCAAGGAACCTTACAAAATCGCGGATAGACTTACGTTGTCCATGTTCCACTTGGAGATTCCGTAATAAATGTTGTCCATGCTTTTCTGCAGAACAATTCACAGGATGTGTAGGCAGTCACACTAATGCAGAGCTATTACCAGCATAATATATGACTGCGAGATATTGAGAAATTATGCTGACCTCATAACAGTTATAATGGACTTTGAAGTTGTTGCAATGCGAGCAGTTCACAAAGTTTTAGGGGAACATGTGTCCATCCGTGAATGTTTTTTTCATCTTATGCAAAATACTTGGAGGAAGATACAGAAGCTAGGGCTTGTCATGTGTTATCGCGAAGATGGGGAATTCAGACACTTCATGGGCATGTTGAACGGTCTTGCCTTTCTACCAGCAGGAAATGTTCTCGATGAAATGGTACACTTCGTGCCAGGATCCCAGATGGAGCAGAAGAATTAGCTAAGTATTTCGATATGAACTACATTAACGGCACTTACATAACCATCCGAAATAGACATAGACACATTCGGCTTCAATGTTGTGCGCCCAGATTTCCGCTACCTCTATGGAACGTACATGAGGCAACAAAGGATAACGGCCACAGGACAAACAATCATTCTGAAAGCTGGAATATGAAGTATCATCATCTGTTGTGGTGATCAAAAACTCTGGATGTTTATTGTCTCCCTAGAGCTCCAGTAGTTACGATTGCTCATGCTGAAATGTGTGCTGCCCGTAAACAAGGTATTGAGGGATTAATCAAACAGCATACAAAAGTTTATAATGCGATTAGAAGACCAGAGAGCACGCATCAACTAAATAATGCCTTGGACTTATGTGTGCGGGCTGGTGTAGACCACACACAATCTGGTACAATCGAGAGTTTAGAGAAATTTCAGACAATACTTGCGCCTGAGTATGAGATTGTTGTGCACACCTGTATAACCATTCAGGAATTGTTTTACCCCTCTCAATTTCTGAGTCCAAGGCCTACGCTTACGTTACGCCTTATCCGTACAGGTAACCACTATGACGTGATTACTAATTTACAAGGGTTTTACAGGAAAAAAGGCTTTTGCGCGCTTTGTGGTGTACTTTTTTACAATTACATAGCCAAAAACTTCATTTGTGTGGAGGACGTTGTAACCTATGCGGTGGTCAACATACACGGAGAGTCAGATGTACTTACGTGCGTTGTGATAAATGCAATCGTTTCTTCAAAGGGTGGCCTTGTTATAGGGTACATCAAGACCCGACCCGTTGTAACAAACCCTGTGATGCATATCACAGATGTACAGTGTGTAAAAAGATTTATGAAGTGAAAAAAATCATATTGTGATCCGAAACATTGCATCCGTTGTAAAGGAAGACACAAAGGGGGTCTTTGTCACGTTCTTACAGGTAAGGAGCGTATAGACACAGTAAAAACAAAACAGCACAGTGCAAAAACACCGAGACTCCTATACTTTGATGTCCAAACAAGAACGACTAATACATGGCGAATTGTTACCTGTGTTAGTAGACGCTTAGTTATCCAGATGACTCTGGTACCTACATTGAACAGGTGTTCCACGGGGATACATGCATTTCCAAGTTTTTTGTTTGCAAAACCAGTGAATCGGGGTAAAATTAAAACCTATCAACAAACCTTTGAGAATTCAATAATTCTAGCCCACAACCTAAGTGGCTTTGGGAATGTTGTTTTGATGAAATTTTTATTTGATCAAGGTATCAAACCCAACATGATTTACCGGGGTACAAAGGTGTTATTGTTAGAGGTTAAAGAGGCAAAAATCCGTTTTCTCGATTCATTATCCTTTATAACATTACCTCTGCATGATTTCCCACGCGCCTTTGGTATCAAGGAGCATAAGAAAGGTTTCTTTCCATTTGCACTCCTGAACAAAACTCTACATTACGAGGGTGACTTACCTGAAATGAAACTGTACTCGCCTGATGAAATGAAAGAGTCAGTGCATAAAGAGTTTGTACTTTGGTACAAGACTGAGAAGTTACACATTGGTAAGAAATGGAATATGATACACGTACTAACCCTGTATTGCCTTAGTGATGTTATGCTACTGCGTGATGGTTGTCTGAAATTCGCAACTATCATGGAGTCTTTCACGGGCTTTAACCCCTTTTTAGAACGTGATGTGACAATCGCCGGTTTCTCAAACAGAGTTCTTAGGGAAAATTTTCTCGATGCTTATTCAATGGGAGTGATACCGCCATTAGGTTACTCAATACGTAACCGACAAAGCAAAAAAGCCTTACAATGGCTAGCTTGGGAGCAATCAAAGCTGCCTCATGATCAAATCATTTCAGCTCTGAATGGAACTGAGAAACGCATCGGTCCATATCTTCTGGACGGTTGGTGTGAAAGCAAAAAGATAGTTTATGAATTTTACGGTTGTTATTACCATTCATGTCTTAAACGCACAGTTGCCACGAGTCATAGTGTCGAGAGCCGACTTACGAATGCAGAAAATTTTCAGTGTACCCTCGAGTGTATGGAGTTTTTAAAGACGGAACTACCCGATCATACGTTCAAAACACAATGGGAATGGGAATTTTCTGCTTTGTTAAAACGTGATACCGAATTAAACCATTTTTGTGAAACGCTACAATTCGGACCAGAAACATTCATTTCACCCCGCGATGGTTTTTACGGTGGACGCACTGAAAATTTCACAGCTGGTATTACAGAGGCGACTGAAACAGAACGACTTACATATCTGGATTTTACATTGTTATATCCCACGGTAAATAAGAGACAAAATTATCCAAAAGTCGTCCTATCGTGATTAAAACAGGTTTTACTCACAAAGTGTATGCATACTTTGGTTTGATCAAAGCAACAGTCTCCCGCCTAAGAACTTGTTCATAGCCGTGTTACCTTATCGTTGCAACAATCTATTGTATTTTCCCTTTTGTCGCACATGTGTTGAATCACAGTTGAATAAATAAGGTCCTCACACAGATGTTGAACGGACATTGACGGCGACCTGGCCTACCCCTGAGTTTTATAAGGCGTTAGAAGAAGGCTTTACTATTGTGAAAATTTATGAGGTATGGCACTATGACAAACAATTTGTATACAACAACGATACAGGGGAAACACATTTTTTCAGTGAATATGTGAACACCTTTATTGGAGGTAAAATCCAAGCCTCAGACTGGCCTCCATATACCAACACTCAAGCTGAGAGAGATACCTTTTTGAAAGATGTGTACGAAAAGGAAGGTATCGTACTAACCCCATCAAAGTTTGAAAAAAACCCCGGTTTACGTAGTATATGTAAGCTTTCTTTAAACAATGCGTGGGGTTTTCTCGGGTTGAACAATGCAAAACAACTACAAACCGTTTTTGTTGATAGTTTCGCTGAATACTATAAACTTTTTAACACCCCTTCAATTGAAGTGACAGATCTCGATATCGTAAACGATGACATTATCATAATGTCGTATAAAACAACTCATCCAACCACTCATTTAAAGTGTAATGTAGTTATTGCCTCGTTTGTGACTTCTTATGGACGGTTAGAATTATATAAAATTTTAAAAGTTTTGGGTGCGCTCGGGCACTTTATTGTGACACAGATTCGGCCATTTACCTTGAACCAAGAGGCATTAATTTACTGCCGAGAGGTCATAATCTAGGAGATCTGACGGACGAAATTGTTCAAAACATGGGCCAAATGTACACATCGAGAAGCTGGTTGTTGCAGGGGCTAAGAATTACTGCCTGTACTTCTCGAACCGTTCTCATGAACTAAACGTGATAGGCATCACGTTAACGAGAAGTGCATCAGAAATCCTTAAACCAGCTATGATTGAGGAACTCGTGAAGGGTGAAACTGAGGGTTCGCTCAAATCGGTGGAAGTGCCTGTGAACTTCAATCTAGTACGTAACAAAGCAGCTGCAACTCTACACAATAAACCTACAAAAAAAATCTATAGATGCACTAATCAATAACGGTTCACAATCCCAGGAAATTTAGCAAAGAGTTACCCTTATGGGTATTGCAGTGAAGTATTAAAAAATATCCAGTGAGTTTTATATTCAAGTCAAAATAAAAAGTAAATGGTAGTAGTAGTCGTAGTAGTAGTATTTATGGTTATTAAATAAAAAAAAGTCATGTACAAACAATGTGCTCAACATCAATTACGTTTAACAGTTGATAAAAACAGTTAATAGGGGCTAACGTGAGAATGACTAAAACAATCATCATTATTTTAAAATTAAATACATTAGAATTTGTAAAAAAAAATGTTTGTGTATTTAAAATTGTATTTTAAGATGTGTAAAACAATTGTATAAATTCAGCTGGGAAAAATAAAATTTAAACTAATGTGGATTATGTAAATTGAAAATTTTATATTTTATTTATTTATTTATTTATTTATTTATGTATTGGCTTATTTAAATGGTAGCAAATTCAACAAAATTAATTTATTTAAAAAAAAAATACAAAACAGAAGTTGTGAAATGAAATGTAAAACAATTATTAAGTAGTGTTTACATATGTCGGAGTTGTCAATTGTAACCTATTAGTATACAAGCAGTGGATTGTTTTCATCAGACTTCTGTTTTAGGAGACGTGAATGAGAAATACAACAGCTAATTGTATTCAAACAATTATATTATTGTAGAGCCACCAAAGGGCAAAATCAACTTTGATTCAAGAAGAATAATTTAAAAGAATAAATTTAAACACAGCAAGTAAAGTAATTTTTTAAAACTTTAGAAATTTAACTAAGAGGGTAAAAAGTTAAAA
>JAHWFO010036126.1:231832-274358 GCA_023313115.1 Rhysida immarginata
ACACCCAAAACAGAGGACCAACGCCCAAAAAAAGACCACACCCAAAAAAGACCAATGCCCAAATAAAGACCAACGCCCAAGAAGGACCAACGCCCAAATAAAGACCAAAGCCCAAAACAGGGGAGGGGGTGGTTGGTCACGTGATACGAATTCTGCACGCGGATTGGTTGAACGCCTGTGATGTCAGGAAGGGGGGTGGAGGGATTGGGTGGTGACGTGACACGAATACGAGGGGTGGAGGGGGTGGTTGGTCACGTGATACGCATTCTGCACGTGGATTGGTTGAACGCCTGTGACGTCAGCAAGGGGGGTGGAGGGGTGGGTGGTCACGTGATGCGAATACCTCACGCTGATTGGCTGGATTAGGCCACGCCCACCTCATTAATATGCGCCCCAATCGAGTACTTATCTGCTCATGTGACTTAATAGACGATTTTCATGCTCTAACTCACGCATGCGCACTGCATATGCCGGGTGGAAAGTGAACTTCCAGTCCATAGGTGAATGCGCTCATAATAAGTAATCTGTGGTGTAAGCCAATCAAGCAATCATCATCCATACCAAAATTAAGCAAGATTAAAAAAGGATATAGTCCTAAGTATTTTAAAACAATAGCGCATACGAAAGAGGAGCTCAACGTGAATACGAACATGGTGATTTTGAAGAAATTATTAAGCTCCAAGCCATCCAAGAAGGAGATGACAGATCCCCTACTCCACGATTATGTTTTCCAAATACTCAGCTACCTGTCAGAAATAAATTCTTACGTCTAACTGATGAAATGATAAACGAACTATCAGATATGTCGTTTTAGCAAATATCCCCTTCGCTCACACTGTCCTATGTTTAAGACAATTTTAGAAATAATTCAATGAAAAACGAGACATGTAAAAACCTCTAAGTTACATTGTTTTTATACCTTGATCACTTATAACTTTCGCAGAATAAACCCTTTTAACCCATTTGCACCAGCGTCCTATTTAAAGGACAAACAAAATTTCATATATCCAAATAAAAAATGTATGCTATTAATGCAATAAAATCTTAGTTATAACCGGTGCAAAAAATCTTTTTGGCCACCGTTAAAAAATTCGTGAGTGAAGTGGATATGGGTGTATGAGAATACATAATGATAAATTTAAATGTTTTGATCGCTCAAAAAAATAAAACATAAAAAATACTTTTTAAGCACACGCTTTTATCTTACAATATGCATTATAAAGTAAAAAGTTTAATTCAATACTGTAATGCCTGATGGAGTCAAAATGACTCATTTTCACAGTTAAACTTGCAATAAATTTGCTTATGTAACATTTAGAAGAAATTCCTCTTCTGACTTTTACTTATTTTAGGGCGTTAATATCTGGAGAAAATTTTGTTTTGGGGAAATTTTTTTGCAGAAATATTTCATGATTTACTTTGCATGTGTGAATAATCATTGTGACTCCTTTACGTTAAATGATTAGGTTAAGTTCTAAGTCTGCAGTCAAATCTAATGATATGTTTGTTAGCTTCTATTTTGAATTATTTTATGAGTTCTGAAATTCTTGAGAACCTCACTTGGATTTAATTTTCACTTTTTCACTTGGATTTAAGTTTCACTTTAACTTTTTAAAGAAAGAAAAAAGAACGCTTTTTTGGGAAGTTTTAATTTCACTAGTCGATAGTTGCATTGCTGTTTTCACTCCTATAATTTCTAAATGAGTGAGTTGAAAATCTAGCTTGAAATAGCCCTGAAAAGTGATGAAATGCTGTCTATGCTGCGAGATATTCCATCAGATCATTCAGAATGTGAGAACAATAGCCGACCTTCAAGAAAGGATTATAGCCATTTATCCCAGCATCCTAGAAACAATTATGGCCAATATGCAGAAATCGATTGTGACACATGCTCAAATGATGGTCAGCACATTGAACACTTTCTCAATTAGGAAGAATAATCTTTCACTAAGATTTAAACGAACCAAATAAATATTCTCAACATTTTCAATCTACAATGTCACCCAATCACTTAATGAGCCTTCCCAACTGTGAGTTTCACTTCAATTCAAATATTTTTAGAAACTTGGCCAGCCCAAGCTGACCCTGAGTGACTCTTTCTCAAAATCTTTCAAGGGGAAGGATGTCATTAAAATTGTTTTTATTAATGTGATGTTGCTTTACAGGGTAACAATTGAACATTTTCGTCCATCTTTAATAATTTTCGAGTTAGCAAATGGATGACCTTAAATTTGGGGTTCAAAGTCAAATTTGAGTGCGGCAATGTATTCCTTACCCTCCTGTTACCTATAAACGACACTCATCAGATTTCGTTTACCTGGCAGCTTTGAGATATCTGCCATGTTATCAAACTTTTTGGACACTCTGTATATTGTGTTTATTTAGTTTTTGCAGATACCTTTGCCATTCTGCACCAAGGATTTACTTTTTTTAGGAGAATCTCTTTATATTGCTCTCCTCCGAGATAATAAAGAGGATCATCATCGCATTCCTTGTCTAGTATTTGTATTGTTTCTCTGAATTAATTAATTGCGTTGGTCAGGGATAAGAGATTTTCTTCGTGCCTCCCATTAACGTCTGAAGGACACATCCACGGGGCGTTACAATGTACATATATAGAAATATTATGTTGCTCCTACCAAAACTTTTCAGTCATTCATCTTCATTTCTGCACACACTAGGTATGTAAATATATTAGGAACGAAAAAAGAAAGGAAATATTCCACGACCTGGGAGCATACCAGGATTCTCGAGAGAGGCATAAGTCGACAACAATTACAGAATATCAAAATGTTAATATTAAAAGGTTTTACTTATGTAGTGAGCATAACACGAAACTATTAGATTAAAATGTAGATTATACTTTAAAAAGAAATAATTTGGAAAAATAACTATGTTAAGTCCATAGGATGAAATTTCTTTGCCTAAATTATTTTTGTCAAAATATTAACTACTTTTCTATATAACTTAATAACAATATTTTGACCACAACTTTAGTAATGAATTTTTTCAAGTCTGAAAATTAATTCTTTTTATGTTAAACACGAAGGCTAATTTACATTTATTTTTAATTTTATTGTATTTTTGTAAAGCAAACTACTTACCAAAATTAAATGACGAACATTTGTATGATTGATAGTAAACATGTGTCAAGTTGATATAGTTTTTGGGCTTCCTCTGAAATAAAAAAAAAGCCAACTCTTAAAACTTTAGTAAGAAAAGAAGTTTTATACAAAGCTACAGTAAACGATAAAGTTAGCGAGACTTTCTCACAAGACTAACCATCTTTATCTTCATTAGGACGGTTAGAATAACTGGTTAGGCATAAGAGCATTTACTCTCGTTTTCAACCGCGTTCAAATGACGTCCCATATTTCTCACTGAGATTTATTGTCACAGATTCCAGCATCCGAGCGCGAGTCGTAGATGGAAGGAAAGCTGTATCTAGAAGAGAGCGCGGTTGTGGCGACATGCTGTGAGGAAATCGGAACATTTTACTCGCTGTTTCGTTTTCGGTGCAAACCGAAAGCGAAGTGTCGTAGGCGTGGCAAACACAAGGGCAGTGGTGGCGCGCTTGTGAAAAATATGGCGAAGGATGAGAGCATATGAGAGATGAGAGTTTTGAGCGGGAATTTGAATGGACAACACATTGACAATATTTTTGACATAGACTTTTGCAGTGACCATTTTGAGGAAACGTCCGCTGAGAAATGGAAGTGTTTCTTGCTCGTTTTAGTGCCCCACCAAGAGATGTTAACCTCTATTACAGACATACCGTACTTTAAAGAACATTGTCGTCAAGCAGACAACGTTCCACGATCTACGAATTACGTTGTGAAAAATCTCTTCATTTAAAACAGGGTGGAAGGCAGCTTGGGCCTCTAAGCAGTAGGTTTAAGCTTCGTTCTTGTGCCACAAAAATTTCCTGCAATGTATCCAAAGTTTTGACATCAGTTAACATACCTTCAAAAGATTCCTGTAGATGACACCTTTCCCTGGAAAGACGAAATACGAGAAGTGACTACAGGTCAATCTAAAGTGGCAGACCTGATAATGCCATGGAGCATTGAAGCATTCCTGGGTCAAAGACTTAGAGCCATTTTTCCACAGTACTAGGTAAGCTCACATTATTAACTTTCATCTCTGCTTAATGCCTTCACATAGCGTAAAAGTGCATTATAATTATTCACTACTAGCCCTATGCCAGGCGCTTCTAATTGCGGTACTGCTATTCTCTCTTTGCAGATAGGCCTCTTCCAAGAATCCTTAAATGCAATAAGTGTTGCCGCTCTCCAGTGGCATAAGCTTTTCAGTTAAGACTGCTATTGTATTCCGTCTATTCCGATGAACTTTAATGAATGTAACAAATTCAATTATAACACGCGATTGTTTTCTTAATTAGTGAGAGAAGGGTTCAGAATACTGTTTCTATCACCGAAATCGGTAGTAATCTTACAGTATAACACAGGGACAACAGGGTTTACAACTAGTTTCGCCATTTATTCTTGATTCTTGGTTTACATCTTGATTCTTGCGAGCCTTTATATACAGAATCAAGGTACAGAGTAAGCAAAGAGATTGGAGAATGGAATTACAGAAGTGTGAACCAAAAACAGAAAAATACTAAAGGAACATCCAATGAATAAAATGATAAAAGAGAATATGAACAAATCGAAGGACTGAAAAGAAAACATATCCAGTTGTCACAAGACAAGAGGATTTACAAAAGAGAATGAGAGTAAAATTATATAAAGCATATCTGAAAAAGTCCGGAAATAATTATAAACATTATACAATGTAAGAAACTGAGTCAAGTATAGCATATACATCAAAATCCGTTTGGCAATTGAGGAGGAGGCTAGGAGTAGACCTCTTGGCTTTAAATATCTCGATTGACTCAAGGGTCGCAGTCTTGAACGGGTCGTTGCATTTGTGTATGATGGACATCACTTCGTCTTGGGTTTTCAAAGCCATGTCCAGATATGGCAAGATGGTTGGCATAGTAGGTTTTACCATCTTGTTTTTTGTAGATGTTGACATGCTCCTTGAAACGTACGTTGAAGTTACGGATCGATAAGTCTATGTAAAAGTTATCGCAGAAAGCACAGTTCAGATGATATACTCCAGATCGGGAGAAATCGTCAGATGCAGTTAGGGTAGACGGGCGCAAGATACAAAGAAAAGGGGTAGCGGAACGGAAAGAAACTTGGAGGCCAAGGGAAGAGAGGAAATTGGAGAGGCGGGAGAAATAGGGGCCGAGGTATAATAGAGAAACCCGCTTTTTCCGGGTTATATCTGGGGAGGGAGGGGTGCTCGAGTTAAGGAAGGCACGTTTGCGGCGTTGAAGGGTACGGGAGAACGTAGAGGACGAGAAGCCATTCATACGGGCCAGGGCGTGGATGATACAGAGTTTGGAGTTGCGGGAAGGGGGTTTAAGGGGTAACTTCAGGGCATGGTCACTGAAGAAGCATAGGGAAGCGTGCTAGTGGATGAGGGGTGTCAAGGTACGGGATAAGAAGTTGACAATGCTTGACATCCTCATCAGTGACAACCTCCAAATTAACCGTTTCTCATTCACTCCAAATACTAATGAAGATGTCAAGGTACGGGATGAGAAGTTAACAATGTTTGACATCTTCCTCCTGTCCACAAGCATGCTTCTCTACACTTCTGCGTTGACCGTCCCCTGAATTTACCCCTTCCCGCAACTCCGAACTGCGTATCATCCACGCCCTCGCCCGTATGAACGCCTTCTCGTTCTCTACGTTCTCCCGTACCCTCGAACGCCTTTCTTTCTGTTCCCCTACCCCATTTCTTCGCACCTTGCGCCCATCTACCCTAACTGCATCTGATGATTTCTCCCGATCTGGTGTATATCACCTGAAATGTGCTTTCTGCCATAAGGCCTATCGACCCGTAACTTAAACCTACTTTTCAAGGAGCACGTCAACTCTTACGAGAAACAACATGGTAAATCCTACTATGCCAACCATCTTGCCATATCCGGACATGCTTTGAAAACGCTAGACGAAGTGATGTCCATATACACAAATGCAACGACCCATTCAAAACTGCGACCTTTGAGTCAACTGAGATATTTAAAGCCAAGAGGTCTACCCCTAGCCTCTTCCTCAATTGCCAAACGGATTTTGATGTATATGCTATACTTGACTCAGTTTTCGACCTTGTATAATGTTTTTATTTATTTCCGGACTTTTTCAAATGTTTTATATAATTTTACTCTAATTCTCATTTTGTAAATCTCTTGTCTTGTGACAACTGGACATGTTTTCTTTTGGGTCCACAATTTGTTTGATTTTTCTCTTTTATCATTATATTCATTGGATGTCCCTTTAGTATTTTTTGTTATTGGTTCACACTTCTCTAATTCCATTCTCCAATTTCTGTGCTTATTCTGTATCTTGATTCTGTATATAAAGGCCTGCAAGCCTCTTGTTGTGTTATCTTTGTTAAAGCCGGGAATAAATGGCGAAACTACTTGGAAACTCTGTTGTCCCTCTGTTATACTATAAGATTACTACCAATTTCGTTCGTAATTAGACTTTCTTATTGCATCTGTTTACTTGTTTTCTTTTACTTAAAGAAAAACATTTTAATTTGCCCACGTTTTAGTGGGTAACATTGATTAATTTGCTTTTTTTGTTATATAAATTAATCCAGAATGTATATAGCTGTGTCTATCGTTCATTTATCATGCTTCCACTCATTAATTAATGTTTCCCCGTGACATTTATGACTGACCAGTCGCAAACTCTTCTCACTGGTTGGAGCTTTTGACCTCAGACAGACAGACAACAGATAGAGCAGAAAACTATTTTTGTTACATCAGCATGAAGGTATTATTGCATCAGTATTCCATATTTGAAATAAGGTAGAAAAACAAATATACACATATCAATGAAGAGACATATTAAAGACATTTGTTTATTACATTAAAGATAGTAGTAATGGCATAACGCGAAATAACTGCAAACAAACAATAGTAACAAACACAGTAACAGAAAGCACAATTCCACAAGTAAGAAATTTGTTGAAATTTTTCTTGAACACTGTCTCCCCTTCATCAGCGTGTACATTGGGCATAGAAAGTGTGACTTTACATGGTGTCCCAATGGCATTAGTCCAGAATGAAAAACTGAGTACAGAACCTCAAATCCTGAGAATCACCCCAATTTACTGAGTGGTTATAATTATAGTTCCCTATTTTTGATCGGGCTGCAGGCCGCGTTAAAGCACAAATAGTGGTGAAACTTTGAGTATAGACTATGCAGAGTATGGGGAATAAAATTCCAATGAAAAATTTGATAGCGCCAACTGGGGAAAGAGAGGCGCTGTTTGCAAAAGTGCAATGCGTCTGTGAACAACTAATCGGTAGACGTCACCATGCCACTGGGAAAGAAGGAACATGCTCTCCTGGCGAAGCTCTATTAGCGAGCGGAGAAACGGTGATGACACCTCTCACTTTTGTGGCTTCTTACCGCCATTTTCATCCCGAATGCAATCACCCAGGCAGAGGAGAACGCGTGTTTTCTTGCTCAAGTACTCGTACGATATTAACAGTCTCGCTTGGCAATGATAGAATTCTCCTAATTTGTTTATTTTTCTGATCTTTTAATCATTTGACTTTTTATAAACTTATTAACGTCGAATTTTCACAAGCAAAAACTATTCCTGGTTGGTGCGTTCCTGGATTTTGACAAGCGTGGAAAGCTTTTTCGCTTTCTTTCAAACGGTGCAAAGAGAAAATTATGTTTAAATAAAAAAAAACTTTGTTCGTCCGGCCACAGAAGAAGAATATGATACTTATTTCTAAAATGAACAGAACAAGTACTGAACACAGCATCATCGAGTATTTAGAAGGTATGTGCAGTGATATAGGAACTAAATGGATGTATACAACTGGCCAGAACTTTTTGTCAGCAGGGAGGAAACAACAGGATGTACGCAGTATAGTTCATGAGGATTCGTTCACGAGCAGCACACTGCTCATCCTGACTCCTCCAAACTTCTCCAGAAAACATGCATTTTAACGGAATAAGGTTGGGGTTACTGACAAAATAACAAAATCGTTAATATCTCCATAATGGTAATATTTCAGATAACCTACATTCGGGTTGATTCTCATAGGTATTCAGGTCATCTACTCAGTTTTTCATTTTGGACATGTACAATCAACTTTCGAACAGTGAAGTGTACATTTGTTCAGGTGGGGTGTAAGCAGTGCTTATACGAGTCTCACCCTTCCGAAATACATTTCACATGAAATACATTAAAATAGGCGAGAAGCTTGACTAACTCAAAGAAAGTCTTCCACAATATTAAAATTGGACTTGTACCGTTGAGACATCCTGTATACAGCCATTAATAACCAATCAGTATACAAATAAGAAAAATTACAAGTAGCCAATCCGGAATATATCAACATTGAAAGATTACAGGTAGTAATAAATAGATAATAACCAATTAATATTTTTTCTTCTAATTCCGTAAAAATAGATATGGTAAAGTTAAAAAAAAAACAAATTACCATAAAAAATAATAATGAACATATTTATTTTAAGAAAATTTAAAAAACTCTCCTCCCCTCGAAAAAAGGGAAACTCCAATTACAAATATTAAAGAGATTGGGATGTCATGTGATAGTTGGTTGTAATGTGACTACCTTTCTTCTTTTTTCGTTTCTGCTGTATCACTCTCCTATGTAAGTTCTCATGAAGTCGAACGGCTGGTTCCGTTCCAAAACGTTCAGCGTTATGGATTAAACATAAACATTTGTTTCTTCTTGTTTGGACTATATATTGGCATAATATCTAAATTTGGATTATAGTCGGACCTTTTCATGTTCTTGAAATTTTACTTCAAAATTTATGTCTTCAAAATTTGTGTCATCATATTATTATTGTGGAAAATTTCTTCTAGCACCTACATACCTCCGCCTTGTTTTTATGCTCCAAGATTGTTTTTACAGTTGTAATTAATCAATTTGTTTTCAGCAATATGTAAGATCATTTTAATTTGTATATTAAGATTTTTATATTGTGCATAGTTTTTGCATACTGTGAATTATAATCCTTCTCAAGTTTTAATATTTGTAATTGGAGTTTCACATTTATTCAAGGGGAGAGAAGTTTTTAGAATTTTTTTAGAATAAATATGTTCATTATTAAGTTAATTTGTTTTGTTTTTTTGGGGGGGGGGTTCACCGTATCTATTTTTACGGAATTAGAACAAGAATTATTAATTTATTAAGATTTACACCCTGTATAATTTATTAAGATTATACAGGGTGTTTCAGGTTCGATAGTCATAAAGTGCCTAGCGTGATCCTTTGCATGATTACAAACATAAAGTTCCTTAAGCAAAATGTTAAAAGCTCAAATGTTAAGGGTCTAAACATCACGCGAAATTTGCTGAAAACCACGGTCTATAGATATTCATGGTCATCGAGCTCCTTTGTTAAAATGAAGCTAAAGTTTCTAGCTCCCGGTAAGGTGGGAACTCTATTGAAAAGTGGCGCTGCATGTACAATCAGCCCAACTGCGCCTGCAGCACCATCCTATCGGCAGACATAAACTTTACTTTCGTATTCAGTTTCAATGAAAATCTCTACCGCAGGTAGCTGTCGGGAATGATGCGATCTATGCGGCAACTGGCGCGATCTGTTTTTTTTAGCTTCTCGATACAATGGAAAATGGCCGAAGCTCGATGACCATGAATATCTATAGACCGTTCTGAAAACCTATCGAAAACGTCATTTAATCTCAACAATTGCCGCCGATTTCATTGTAATCGCCCCTTTAAATTTAATGAACTGTTGGTGCGGGAAGTTCATAAATAATGTGATGACGCAGTTTAAATTTTCGATAAGGAACTTTAAGTCTGTAATCATTCAAAAGATCACGCTAGGTACCTTTGGATCAACCAAACGAAATAATCCACACGAGTTTAATATACTTAATATTAAATTTCATGCTAATGTGTTGTTTTAATAGGTTTTTTAATTATAATTATTTAAATTTAATAATCTTAATAATATTAACTTTAAATGTAATATTAAATTATTAAAAATAAATTAATATTAAAACGGTAAAACTTAGAGTAAAATTCATGTGTGCATTATTTCCCTTTTGATGACTGTACTCTATGACCATCTAACCTGATACACCCTGTATATAGGCAATAAGCAATCAAGTTAATTACAAGAATGAAATTACTAACAATTGCTAATAATAGCTAATACAATAGATTAAGGATAGAGTATTGTTTTAGCTATTTAGGCTCAACATTTGTCACAATGGCTTGGCACATATATGTTTATATTTAATCTGTGGCTAAAACAGCGTGACAGGTATTGCGCTATATGAAAAAAAAATCAAATTTTCAAAAATTACTGAGTTCAAAAATATTCAAATGTTCAATGTAATTACAGATATTCGGCTTTAGTTTATGGCATGTTCAATATGCTTGCCATCATTGGCTATAATGTGGCACAGACTAAGAGCAAAATTCAGCAAAACTCGCTAAAGTGTCGAGACATCGATGCTTTCGATGAACCTCCTGAATGGCTGTTTTGAGCTCTGCAATGGTTCCGGGGTTGTTTGTGTAAACTTTGTCTTTCGTATTGCCCCACGAAAGTGAGTCACAAGGTCTGAGATCAGGAGAATATTCTACCCAAGCGATTTCTCTTCTAGTGGCCTCTGGGTACCCCAAAGTCAGAATACGCTCTCCAAAATGCCCTTCCAGGACTTAAAACACTGTTGGCCTGATCGGGCCGTGCTTCCGATCTGCATGAATCACATCTTTTCGAAATCTCAGTCAGTTTGGATAATAGGGATGAAATCGTTCATTCACCGTGTCTTTAATGAATTTCGCACCGATTACTCCGGACTTGACATTGCACACAAAATATTTACCCGTTTGGGGTGAAGATACTTCTCGAATGCAAAATGGGGATTTTCAGTACCCAAAATGCGGCAAATCTGCTTATTGATCCAACGCTCATAAAAAAATATATTTCAATTTTTTCAAGGAAAAATGAACAACAACAACAATGTGGGTGTGCATGCTCAAAAAATCCCAACAATGTCCTGCATTCAACTGCCAAGTTTAAACTGAATCTCGCCAATTGTTCTAAAGTTATCAACTTTTTAGGGTTTCTGCATCATATGTAATATGGTGAAGACCCTATTAGCGATGGTATGTATGTATGTATGTATGTATGTATGTATGTATGTATGTATGTATATATGTATGTATGGATATATGTATGTATTGTTATGGTTCTTTTTGTAACCCATTAAAAATATATATATCTTTTATGAGGACCGTTGTTATTCAATGTGACACCACTTGTTCCCTAATTCGGCGCGGTTATAGTTCGCGTTGCCCCTTCCAAAATTTTATCGTTGCCGCGATTCTCATCTCGTTATGGGTTTATTTTTGTATTGGAACTTCCACCCGCGCTGGATTTCCTACAATCAGTCTTTTACCATTCAATCTATCTCCTGCCTTGCCTATTTCTCCAATATTTCCCGTCCCTTCTCATACTAGTAACAATAATAGTTTTTTCTAGGGAGGTTACTGTGGCCCCCTCCCATAGAGAATAAATGAAAAGGGTCCACATGACGCGGTCGGAAGCGATGAGTTTTGATAACGGGAAACATGCTTTTCCGAATGGTTGTTACTTACTTTACGAGGTTTGCCCTCATTTATGTCTGGCCACACACAACTAGTGAATATTTGTTTTATTTGTATCAACCCGATGATCGGTTTTAATGTAAGTTTATGTTACCCAACTTTTGTTACTGTGATATTGAGTTTTAGTCGTGTCCGAAAAGAACCGCCGCGAAATCGTTTACCTGGGAAATTCTGCAATCTTCACCCTCGATCGCGTGATTTTGCGTTCTAAAAGTATATTATTCCGGATTCTTTGTTTTTTTTAAAGTTCATTTCTGTTTAGCGACTTCTTTTTGTATCGAGAAAGGTGTCTTTTAGCCACTTTCGACCCGAGGTTTCTTTGAAAGGTTCTTATGAATTTAGGTAAATCCTAATTTAAGCTAATTGAATGGTTCTTTACTTTTATTTAGATTCATTTCAAATATTTCCTTTTAACTTAACTCAAATATCTTATCTTCTTTTGCGTTAAAAGTCTATTTACCTGTAAAGCATTGTTTGCTTTGTGCAATTTACCCACTGCTATCATTGTTAAAAGGTTGTTAATTATCCTTTTCTTCAGAGGTTCTATGCCTTGGAATGTTCGCGACTCTATCTCGTGTGCAGTGAATGTTGGGCTCCTTTTTGGGTTTCCACTTCAACAGGTTAGTTATCCTCTAGCAGTCATCGAGTTAACCGAAGTCGAAGTGGAGTTTTCAAAAATCATGCTCGCCTACGGACTGGTATCCATTCCCACGGCTTTGTGGATCCAGCCCCCCCCCCCCCCCCCGTTTGTTTGCGATTGTGAAGTCGACGTTTGCTGCGAGTGTGAATGGAAGTCTCTTGTGACCAGGATTCGGCAGCCGTCGGCGATCCTTCGCTAAATGATTGTTGATCGAAAGACGTTTGTCCTATATGGAAAACCGGTTAGAATTTAAACTACTATACGCAATTCACCTGTGACGAACTAAACAACGAAATATACACACACCAGATAATAGTGACTAAGAACAGTAAAAGACATCTGAAATCAAATAAACACACAAAGTCGGCATCAAAACATCAACAAACATCGAAGAAAAAAACAACAAACGGATAAAGGTCAGTCATACTGGGAAACGAAAAAACAGGGTGAAATGCGCAAAGAGAAATTCTGTAAAAATAATATTAATACAAAGGAACCAAAAAAATAAAAAAGCAAAAATAAAGTT
Source organism: Rhysida immarginata (assembly GCA_023313115.1). NCBI lineage: Eukaryota > Metazoa > Arthropoda > Chilopoda > Scolopendromorpha > Scolopendridae > Rhysida > Rhysida immarginata. The sequence continues at coordinate 244,717 of JAHWFO010036126.1, forward strand.
TGTAACTAAGAGTAGTGAGCTTTAGGTCGAGTAATTTCCGAAGATACTTCACGTACGGAAAAGCTGGCCATATTCGCACAGGAAACTTCGATTAGAACCCCTTTCATCCCGCGAAGTAAATAACTTTCCAATTATGAAGTTTAAACGAAGAAGATAAACTTTGTAAATACCCTCGTGTAGGCCAGGAAACCAATGAGTTAAGTAATTTAATATAAATAATTACTTACCCTGCTCAGATAAGGATAACAAATCCAGGAATCTTCGTAAAGCAGGGGCAGGTAAAGGCTTAGTTAGTGCGTCTGCCGGCATGTCGGGGGAAAAACAGAAGGTAAGAATCACATTCTGAAGATTAATTTCTCGCGCGATGAAATTATGCAATCTCAAGATATATCTTGTCCTACTCTTCGATTCTAATGCTCCCAGACATGCTATGGCAGACGTTGAGTCAGTATAAATGATTGTGGGATAAGAAACAAACTCCCCTTGTCCTAAGTCGGTTATGAGGTCCCAAAGACATTTCAGTGACTTCACGCATTCGTTTATAGCGATTATTTTGGCTTCGCAGCTGCTCAGGGCGACTAAACGTTGCTTCTTAGATGACCAGGTTATGGTATTTTTCCCCATTTTGATCAAAATTCCAGAGTATCCTTTACTCTGTGGGGTGGCACACCAGCTAGCGTCAGCGAATGCGCAAAAAGGACCCGTAGATGGGGTAAAAACGAGTGATGTGTCGCAGGTGTGTTTAAGATAAGAAGCGACGCCCTTAAGAGCAGTCATATGCAAATGTGTAGGCGATTTAGCATATATCGACAGCCTAGTAATTGCAAAAGCTATATCCGGCCGCGTGCAAGTCATTACATACATTAAGGAGAAGGGATTGGTAATTGGCCGAGAAGGGATTGGTAATTGGTAGAATCGAACGGTTGTGAATCCGCAGTATCATCAAGGTTCACATGAGGGCTTAGTGGCATGATCTTTGGTTTGATGTCTTGAAGGCCATAATCATGTAGGAATTGCTTGACATAATGTGCCTGTGACAGATGAATTAAACCGTTCACTTGTGCCACACTCATACCTAGCAGATGCTTTACCACTCCTAACTCCACGAGGTCAATTTCTTGTTTCACTTTGCCCATGATGGAGGTTAGGATGGAGACATTTGTTGTTGCTGCCACGATGTCATCCACGTAGACTGTTAAGAGAATGGTTCACCCAGCATTGGTGCAGTAGAAAAAACAATCGTCTGCTCTGGATGGAGTGAATTTTAATCGGGTAAGAAGCTGACACAATTTTATGTACCAGCATCTTCCACTTTGTTTGAGGCCGTAAAGTGATTTACGCAATTTGCAGACGTGATTAACTGGCGTTGATAATCCCTTGGGGGGCTATAGATTAATGGTGTGGTCTATCGGTGCGTGAAGATATGCACATTTGATGTCATACTGGCGCAGTGACATCCCTGTATTTGCAGCTATGGCAAACAGTAAGCGGAAGGATTTCATTCTGATGGCAGGTGAGAAAGTTAACCCATACAGCCTCCCGTAGACTTGTGACGAGCCGATAGCCACCAAACTTGCCTTGAATCTGGACACTGAACCATCAGTGTTGTATTTGATGCGGTAGATCCATTTGCTCTTTAAAAATTTGACATTTGGTGGTGGAAGCTCTAAATCCCAGAAATGATGAAGCATGAGTGAATTCAATTCATCTTCCATGGTCTCTTCCCATTGATGATGCTGGGGAGAAGCGAGTGCTTGTTCATAAGACTGGGGTGTGATTGGTGGAGTGATTAGCAAGTCGGAGTCAGTAAAGTCAGGATGACATAAGGCGGCACGTTGTTTTTCTGCCTTCTCTTTTAATCTTTGTGAACGTCGTAATACCAGTTGTGGACTTAACTGGTGATTTAGACGAACAAACTGAAGCATCTTCCATCTATGTGGTTTCTGATGGAGGTATGACCACTAGCGTGTCCTCAGTATCAGATAAGACCTGCAATCTTGTCTCGTCTAATGTTAAAGTGGGCGAGATTGGCAGTACGCTCTAAATGATATGTGGTTCATTAGGCTGTGGTGCTTCAAAGACTGGGGGTTCCATGTGAATTGGAAATACCAGAGGAACAGATGATGGATCTGATTTTCTTGTGAACTCTGGAAATACCTTAGGAAAGAAACGAACAGTACGTGCTCGTGAAAACTTACTCTGATTGAGCGCATAAATAAGATACCCAGGATATGAAGTGGAGTATCCCATAAAAACACCACTCTTGGCGCGATCGTCAAATTTTAATCGGTGTTACTTGGGTATATAATAGTATACCAGGCAAATAAAAAGAGCTCGATATTTGATGGTCGGTTTCTTTTTAGACCATATCTCTTCAGGGGACTTAGTTTGACCTCGTCTAATCAAAGAATTCAGATTAAATGCTGCTGTAGTCGCAGCATGGTCCCAGAATTGGTGCGGAACTTCTGACGATGCAAGAAGAACTCTAATTCCATCGCAAATGGAGCGTACGGTTCTCTCAGCACCACCATTTGACTGGGGGTTCTCAGGAACGGTGAATTGTTGAGATATGCCTTGCTTTGTACAGAATTTACCTAGCTCCGCATTGGTGAATTCTGTTCCATTATCGTAACATATATACGCCAGATTTTGTCCTGTAGAGCATTGTAGCTTTAGTATTAAGTCTATAACGCTGTTGGCACTTCATTTTTTTTGTCGGAGTAGCACAAACGAAAGTTTTTCGTGAGAAATCATCGATGGCTACTAACAGGAATTTGTTTCCATGGATAGAAGTGGTAGGCATTGGTCCCACTTTATCCACGTGAAGTATCTGTAAAGGACGGGTTGACCATTGACCTTATACAATGTTATGAGGGGCGTTGCATAATCGTGCCTGAAGGCATGCAACACATGGTTGGTCATCAATTAAGGGCGGCAAATTTTCAAGACCGCGCATGCTATGATGAAGGATGGCCCAATGCATTGTGAATGTCACTATAAGTGACAGCCATTGAAAGTAATGGGGGGTCAGTTCGGGAAACTGAATGGATATTTGAGATCACAGGAAGGAATGGGTGGTCCTCCACGCCCTCCTGCGCAGCGATTGTCGTGCCCTTGGGTGAAGTAATGGAATAACCAGTTGGGCGGAAGTGAACACTGTAACCCTGTTTTGATAATTGACTCATGGAGACAAGAATAAGGCGCGCGCTTGGGGCATTAAACGCGTCATGGAGTTTTAAAACCGCTCCTGAATCTAATAACACGCTTGCCGCACCAGTACCGATGGCAGCAATCGTTTTCTTGGGGTCTGCAGTATGTATCCGCTTATGACAGCTTTGAAAAGAATCAAAGAACTGTTTTTCTTTAATTACGTGAAATGAGCTGCCCGTGTCAACTATCCAATCTTTGTTTGGAACACCAAAACAGTTGGCTGCATGTTTCGTGCTTTCTTCTTTTGTACCCGATTTGCGAGGCTTACGCTTAGGATGTTAAGCTGATGCACGAGGCATGCGCTTTGTTGATGCAGGATCCTGCGAACGAGAAGGTATCGCGGTGCGTGAAGTAGCTGGGTCTACAGTAGTGGGATAAATTTTGGACGGACAAGCCGTTTTTACGTGTCCTCGGCCTCAACAATTATGGCATGTTACGTCATTTGTTCGACGGGCATTTGGATGTGGTCGCGGGGAAGAAACAGAGATGGCACACGAGGCTACACCTATTGAGCAATTTAGTGTGGTGTGGTCCTTAAAAACTACATTAGTGTACTCAGGAAGGTTTCAACTGACATTGATGGGTTTGATTGGACCGCGAGACTCAATGGAGTATAAGTCGAGGGTAGACCTGCGACCATATGGTCAATCAAAATTTTATTATCTAGAACCAGGGACACGGCTCCAGCCTGAGCACGGATTTGTAGCGCTCTTGCTACATAGGCATTCGGATCATCAGCGTCTAAGAAACGCAAGGCTGAGAGATGCCACATTTTTTCAGCCTGTGTCACTGAATCCGGCCTTCCATATCGATGCTTAATTGCTTCTGATGATGTATAGGGATTGTCATCTTGAATCAAGGCGCATGGATGAGGTGGCTGAAGCTTCTGTAGGGAGAGAGATCTCTTCTTGGACATATTTGACTAGCCCTTTGGTTTCGAGAAAGGTTAAAACTCGATGCGTCCATTGAATATAATTGGCGCTCATTGGCCTAGGGAGGGAACGACCCTCTTCAAAATATGATTCCTCCATATTGTAATAAAATAAAAGAAAGAAACCACGCTCTGCTACCATATGTTTAGAGGGGGAAGCAAAATAAATAGAATTTAATGGGTGGTACTTCAAAAGAAAGAACCCTAAAACTTAAGTGTAAACGTGGCTCGTTAAAAGACTTTTATTTTGGTTTAAAAATTGCGATATTTATTTATAAAATACAAAAGTTCTGTACAAAAGAATGTTCTATACAATATGATTTAATTGAGGAATAGGCATTGCGATCTCAATTACAAAAGAAAATTTTTCTCGGAGTAAAATAAAGAAATATTTAAAGGTACGTTAAATACAGCAAAACACTGTAACGAGAAATATTAATCGCTACATTGAGCGAATTAAGATTAAATATGAAAAAAATTGAGACAGACCAATTCCTTATAAACAATAAGGAAATGAAATTTCAAAAATTCCCATTTAATGTCTAAAGAAAGACTGCAAAATAATAATTAATTATTAATGAGGAATAAAAATTGAAATGTGGAGCATGGCGTCCCTTATGCGTGTTTGAGTTGAAATAGCATTAAAAGAAATTTCACTATTACCTTATGGGTAAACTCGCAAAACAATGCTGCTTGGTAAAGAATCATGGCTGCCGCGAGAAAGTGAGAAATTCAATAAGAAACTAAACATCGAACGGCAAGGTAGGAGTAATTTGCAGAGTATTAGAATGAAAATGATAAATGGAAGTTGAACGTTATGCTGCAGGCTAGTAAGGACGTTTACAAGGCCGTCTTCCCCAACTATTAGATCTTTTAGATCCTGCTAATTTTTGGGGACTCTATTCGTCAATCTACAGTCTGAATCTCGTCGCTTCTTGGGACTTATTCTATGGAGGACTAAAGAGGTTCATCAGGCTTCTCTCCCAGTTCAGTGTACCTCCTCTGGTTTACTTTTTGGGCGAGCGTGCAAAGTGAGCTTGGCTCCTGGACCACTCGCGTCTTTCTTTTCACTACACTGTTCGATTGTCGATCGTCGTGCAGCAGCATCAGTAGTCAATCGACAAGCAGTAGCCTAAATATTTTAGAAGACTTCACAATTGTTAGTAGACTTCACAGTTTTTAGGTTTATCTTCTCTCTTTGTTTTTCATTTCGATAGCTTAAAAGCTAGCACGTAATTATTTTATATTAAATTTTATAATGCGAATGGCGTGGAATAGAAGTGGTTATTTTATTCAAATATTGTTGATTGTTCCAAAAGTATAATGCTATTTATATATATAATGAGAATGTCGATATCAGAGCTAATACCTCTGTACTGCTTTGTGCTAACAAGGCCAAGCACAGTCAAGAACCTGTCTGTGCTTGTGCTAACTGTCAAGAACCTGTCTGTCCAGGACAACCCGCTTTGGTGTACAGTTAGGGTCCTCAAAAACAAGAAGGCCTTTCCTGCTTGTGGATAATAGTAACTTTGTTAGCAGCCCCTATGGAAAAGCTCAATTTATCGCGAACACACTGAAGATCCAATTCACCACGCCCATTGCAGATAGACTGGTAGGTATCGAGAATTCCCGCCAAATCAGTAATGGCTGCATAAATTATGATCTTACTTATCACGTACCTAACTCTCGCTATGCCATAAAAGTAACCGATGTTTTATCATCATAAAATGTCTTGGCATCGACTCTTGGCGCAGAAAGGCTCCTGGTATCGACTCCATCACCAACGGTGCATTAGGAATTTACCTTCAAAGGACATCTGCTTAATTACCAACATATTTAACGACTGCTGGAACCGCGGCTACTTCCCCAACGCCAGGAAAGACTCAGTCATCCCCACTATACTTAAGCCGGGTCTAAATCCTGCTCTTCCCGTCAGCTAGAGGCCCATTAGCGTATTGCCTATGCTTACTAAGGTCTTCAAGCACACTATTCTGAAGAGTTTCAATGACTTCTGCTAGTATAATAATCTTATTCGCAATGAGCAATTTGGCTTTCGTTCGAGTTACTCATGCCAACTCCAGATATGGAGGCATGTTGCAGACTTGAATAGTCCTCTCAATTACTCGAAGTAAGGAGGAACAGTTTTTCTTGATGTGCATAAGGCCTTCGACCAAATCTGGCACGACAGAATCATCTTCAAAATCATCAACTGTGGTTTCCCTGATGAACTAATTGCTCTGGTTCTCTCCTTCCTGTCACACAGATTCCTATCGTCTCTAGGTTGGCAAATTCTTGTCTGCCCCTGTGACGTCAAGACTAGCATTCCCAACGGCTCCGTTCTTGGGCCAGTATTATTCAATTTTTTCATCCATGACCTCCGGAGTTTGCTAAGTGTAACCTGTACTTGTTCACTGATGATGCGGCCATTTTGACATGCGCGAGGAACCCACCCCAAGTCATCAGTCGCTTACAAAAGGCCTTGTCACCAGTGCGAAGATTGGTTCGACAAATGGTGGCTGAAACTCAGCATTGACAAATGCAAAGCCATGTTCATCAACCGGAAACGCAGATATCCCCCAGGGCCCCTTGTCCTATGTGGTAGACACCATGACTGGGTTAAGAATTTCAAATATTCTTGCGTTAAGTATGATTCCGAATTAAATTGGAATGATCATTTTTAATACGCTCTCAACAAGGCCAAAAAGGATTGCACTGTTGGGGAGAAACAGTGCGCTTGGTCTGGATAACAAGCTTTTGTTGTACTAGGTTGTGATCTACTCCATCTTGCTTCACGGAATGCCTGCCTGGACTGCTATTTGGAAGTCAAGATGGAAAGAACTTCAACCTTTCCAGAATGTAACTCTCAGGACCATTGTTCAACTCGACAGAAGAATTCCAAACAACCACTCGATATATGATGACCTCAGCATGACCCACATTGTTCAGGTGCTCCTCAAGAAGTTACTTGTAAAAATCGAGAGCCATGATAATTCCTTGGTAGCCGATATTTTGGATCACTCTCTAGCCTTTAGGGGCTACTTACGGTTTCGTAGAACCCGATATGTCCTGAGAGTCAATTTCCATGATATCAACAAAGGCGTCTTCCTCGATTTCTGATCCCCTAACCCCCAGATGATAATAACTACATCAATCCACAATCTTAACCCTCATCCTACTAGGTAAGGACCCTATCCTCCGGATGACTCAAGAGGACCATCAGGCTTCTCAATGTAATTCCCCTGGTTACTCTTTGGGCGAGTGTGCTATGGAAGCCATGCTCCCGGAAACTCGTGATTTTTTTCACTTCACTGCTCGATGGTTGATTGTCGTTTTTACTTCAATTCACTTTGATCTTCCGCGTGTTCACCCTACTCCTGCAGAATGATGAAATTCGTGCTTTTGAAATGCGCAATCAGGTCGTATTTTTCTGTTAATTTTGTTGTGGTTAACCAGGGGAATTAAACAGGGTTTCTTTTTATTTAATTACTATTATACACATACGTATTTCCTTTTAATTTTGTTTTTTTTTGTCATACTTCTATACAACAATTTACTATCTTTTCTACTTGAAGTGTGTTTGTGTATATTTGTGACTTTTTACCAGAATTCTTATCATATAGCTGAATAATTGTCACCCTGTAGTATTTAAAAGGACTTTCTTAGCAAATTGTAAATAGTCATTAACGTGCAGAGGGCCCAACTCACTAAGTAAATTTCCAGTAGATTTTTTATTGCAAATTTCTATCGATTCAAGGAAATAAAACAAATTATAAATTATTTAGCTCCTTAGTAGAATGGAGATATTCAACTCATTTTATATCAAAATTATGGCCCTGTTCCAAGACGTTGTCTGCAGAGCTAGAAATAATATACGATTTTTATACAATATATTTACTCTTTAATTCTTTTTTTAGAGCTTCAAAGTGTGGACCAGTAATAATAGTGTCCAAAAACTGAACATTGACTTTTATTAACTGCCAATTTTTCTTTTAAGTTGCGTTACTTTGTGCAAGAAACAAAATAAAATAATTAAAACATTCTATCAGATTCTCACAACTATTATTTATTGTCTCCAAAGAAAATAATGGAAAACAAACAACAACAAGAATAAGAATTTATAAAAATAGAAATTAAGCTGTCCCATAAGTATAGTACCAGCATCACTTAATGCTGTTTTTCAAGCATAAAAATTAATAAAGCAGTGATTAATCAGTTAATAGATGACACTGGTGATTACCTAATAGGGTTGCCTCCACAAAAACTTTCAAGTGGCTGTAAACAAGCAACATAACACCACCTCGTAACACCACCTTGTCAGAATAAGAAAAGGGTCAAATTGATGCTTTGAAAGCTCCTGGAGTGAATGCACGAGGTATAGGAAAGGCTATAAGTCGGTCACATAAAACTGTACTTAATTATTTGAAAGCTGGTGCTCAGTATGGCCAGAAAAAGAGACCTAGGAGACCTCAGAAGACGACTAGTCTACAAGAAAGGGCGATTATTAAAAAAATTAAAGACCCCACAAGATCTTTGCGTGCAGTGGCCAATTCTGAAGATGTTCCAGTATCAAAATCAACTGTGCAACGGATTGTGAAGCAGGCATCATCTCTTGTGCACACGAAAAGAAAACAGCAACCTGCACTCCAACTGCATCACAAGCAGAAACGGTTGTCCTTTGTCCAGTCAGTGATGTTCTGGACAGAAGATTGGAAGAGAGGGGAGAAAAAATTTAATTTAGATGGGCCAGACGGCTGGCAATATTACTGGCATGACATCAGGAGGTCAGAAGAAATGTATTTCATATGGCAACAGGGAGAGGAATCATTATTGCATCCGAGGATTGGCTTCGGAAGGAATGGTAGAACCAATTTAGCTATTGTTAGTGGAAGAATGAAGACTTCAGATTATCAAGATCAGCTTGATTTTCATCTTTTACCGTTTGGGGAGAAGACTGGAGGGACCAGATGGATTTTCCAGCAGGATAATGCCCCAGTTCACCGTGCAAACAGCACATATGAGTGGTTTTTAGCAAATTGGGTGTAAATTATAGACTGGCTTGCCCTATCTCCAGATTACAATCCAGTAGAAAATGTATGGGCGCTTTAGCCAGATCTGTTTACGCAGGTGGTAAACACTACCGCAATATACAACCTTTGACAATTAAGTTCGGTGAATGACGTCATAGTGTTAACGGTCTTCAGAGTGCGCCATCGTCGTATTCTTCCCCGGACAGGTCGAAACCAGAGACAAATGAAAGTAAGAGACTGGCAGTGCCCTATTCATTTTGCTGAGCGCTACTGGTGCCACCGGAAGTGCAGCGATCTCCATTATGGGAATGGCAGAAACGTAAGGTGGCGTATGTTCTCAATGTTATTTCAGCTGTTTTTGTAGATGACTTCAAGAGGTATTCGTAAGCGTAACCTGTTTTCTGATTTTTTTAAAAAAAACTTTATTGCATTAACTAACGATAATGTTTACTTTTAATGACTTTCAATAGCTGATTCAATGCCTTACGAATTTTTAAAACAGCGCGTACAACTCGCAACTCCTATCGTTATTGTAATAATGGAGGCTTAGCCAGAGACAAGTGAAAGCATAGATGAAGAAAACAAGAATAAGAGTTTGGCTTCCAATTCTTACGCCTAATAAGATGTTTCCACTTTTTACGAAGAATGTCATCCTTTGGAAATCTATTGTGCAAATCATCCCTTTTTCATTAATATACCTGGTTATACGAGCTTGGTGCTCATTTATTGAGTGACAGTTGTTTTTTTAATGCATTCATCACAATAAAAATGTTTATCACAATACTTATCTTTATTGAAATATCAATTAGATGTTTATACTTTAAAAAAATTAACAAGCTGTGTCACAAAATTATTTTAAGAAAATAAAAAAAATGTCATTTTAATTTTTGTTTATCTGACAATAATGGAATGTTGATAAAATCAGAACATTTAAACTGGGAAGATATTTAAAAGTGTTTCTTACTATTGATAAACAAACCTAACATAATTTATCAAATTTTAGCTAATTGATTTTAAAATTTTAAATTTTAAAAATACTTTTAAAAGGTACTCAATTTTTTTTAAACAAAAAAAAAGGAAGAAATAATTCTCAGTTGAATAAAATAATTGGACCAGAGACAAGTGAATAATAATCAGTTTATTAATCCACATATTGTAATAAACTATTAACATATTATTAATACACATGATTACTTGTGAAATGAAATATTGGATCCTTTTAAAAAACGATTTGTGCAATTATATGCACAACAACTGACAGGCATGTTTTTTCTTTCATAAATTATGAAACAATAGATTCGCGCCAGAACAACAATGAGGGTTATTTTAAAAGGCGGCGGGGGGGGGGGGTTACTTTCGCTTTTCTGTTCTCATTTCGATCTGTATCTGTTTTTTGCTTTTTTCTTTATATTCTTATTAAAAAGCAATTAATTTACGAAAATTCTCATTTATAAATTATAATTGTAAAGTAAATAAAATAAAATCTACAGTTCATTAATTATAATCCAAATTATTGTTGATATGTATATTTTATTTTATTTACCTTAAATAAAGGAATTTATAAAGGAGAATTTTCGTAAATTAATTGCTTTTTAATATAAATTATAAACAAAAAAAAAACAAAAAAAAAAACAAAAAAAACCCAAAAAAAAACAGATACAGATCGAAATAAGAAGAGACAAGAGAAAGTAACCTTAATATGGTCCGGTGAATTATTATTATACTCCATATCAAAGGTAATTTGATGTAATCTGTATATTTTCTTTTATTTACTTTAAAATTATAATTTATAGAGGAGAATTTTCCTAGCTAATTGTTTAATATAATATCTTCCTTCTTTTTCAATTAAACTATTTTTTTTTTAATTTATGTTTAAAAATAACTTTATTTATCATCAAATAACTTTTTATCAGATGGGCCGATTTGAATGATTATTTTTTTGTTTAATAGAGCAAGTTTTTCTGGTGGTTCCATAATAAATTCATCGAGATATCTTAGGTAGATATTAGAAAAAATAAATGTTTGCGATTGATTCACATGCATTGCCTACCGCGATCAGCTGTTTCTTGCCAATCCCGATATGGCGGCGCGAAGGCACCACTAGAGGGGAGGTCACTGCCAGTCTCTTACTTTCATTTGTCTCTGGTCGAAACATGTTTAAACAAATTTGAGAGAATCAGTGCTGCGAGTGTATTTATCGTGTTTAAACAGGACATTAAAGAGTCAAGGTGTAGTGCGCGTGGTCAAAACCCAATATGGATCAGCAAACAAAAGAGACTCATGAAATGGTAACAACACTTTACAAAGAAAGTGATATCATTTTGAATTGTGTTTATGAGTGGTTTAAACGATTTCGAGGAGGCCCGGAGACCGTGGAAGACGTTCCCCGAAGTGGCCGGACATCCAACGTAATGATACGACCCAACTGAAGGCTATCCCTAAAAACGACTACGCCAGGAGTTTCCAGGACTTGTACAGTCATTCCCAGAAGTGCATTACTATCGATGGGGATTACCTTGAAGGATAATAACTGCTATTTCTTGTAAGCCAGCAATCCACTCGCAATATGACATCATTCACCGAACTTTACTGTCACAGGTTGTAGAAGAATTAAAGTATGCTGTGTTGAATGCCTGGGAAGAAATTAGTTCAGATTATCTGCAAAACCTGGTCACAACGCTGCCAAACCGAATTTTCAAAAATATTAAAAAAAAGGGATGATTTATTCGGCATTAAGTGATGCTGGTCCTATACTTCTGGGACAGCTTAATTTCTATTTTTATAAATTCTCATTCTTGTTGTTGTTTGTTTTTCATTATTTTCTTTGGAAACAATAAATAATAGTTGTGAGAATCTGATACAGTGACAATGTACTAATTATTTTATTTTGTTTCTTGCAGACAAGGGAAAATATGGGTGGTCCTATATTTATGTGACGCACCTTATTGGAATCATATCTTTAGTGCCACCCAAAAAATTTTGAGGAAGTTTTCACTTTTAAAAAGTTTTCTAAGACTAAAATGTCCTGGGTAACTTCGTATAACTTATATTTAATTGTTGATTTAATGGCAGAACTAAATATTGCTTTTTGTCTTAGCATTTTCGTAGAGTTTCATAAAAATATCTTCATTAAATCATTTAATTTTGGCAAATTTTATAATTCTTTCCAATTCAATATTTCTATTTCCGTACTTAGACGTAATTTTGTGCTCTTCAATTTAGCTAATCTTTGGGAAATACTATGGTTTAAGTCAATTTTTATATAATTTGCTACACTGTTATTTTCCGTATAAACATCCACTGATAGTAAATTACGTTGGAGGAGGATATCTAAAAAAAGAAGTTTTGTTGTCCTATTCTTTTTCAAAAGTAAAATTTAACTCATAGAAATTACGGAAGTTTCCAAAAACGAAACGAATACTATTGTTTATTGCCGATGTGTTTCAGTTTTCCACCCCTATAATCCTCCTATTGAAGAGGCCACAAAAATCTCCAATGTGAAGGGGCCTTCTCATTCACCACACTGTCAATAAGATTAAAACCCAAAAAAATTTGAAGTTAGAATACATAAATAAACTACAAAATATTACAAGTAAAATATATTCAAAAATTGTAAATAAATTTTAGAAAAAATATATACAGTTTACAGAAAAATTCTACAAAAAATACAAATGAAAGTTTAAGAACCAAAATCAATTAATATAATAAAAATTATGATTAATTTTCTTATTAAAAAACTTGTCGGGTGGGGCTGGGTTGGAAGAGGGGTAGTTTTAACTCCAAAACAGATCATCACAGCCAAACAAGTCATTTACAAAAAATTTTGTCTTAATGAGAGGAGTCCATACATGTCATGTTTATTGAATCAGGTTTGCTGGTTTGCACACTAAAGCCATTTTTTTAATTTTTAGAAAAAAATTAATACGTCTAAAAAGGCTTACCCAATTTGCATAAAATATGTGCTAAGGGGCAATTTAGGATACACTCAAAGCATTTGTGATTTTTATTCAGTTATGCTACTTGCAGTTTCAGAGGCGTTAGTTTCTCAAAATAGGTCACATACACACTGTAGCGTACTGCTTTTGAAATATGTTTCCGTAAATTTCGTGGAAAAATTTTTTCCCTCCCCTAATACGCGTATTCTGTGTCAATAATTCTCCCTCGAGCTACCTATAGTTAGTCGCTTTTTAAGACGCCTGCTGCTCCTGCTCCCGCGTAGGCGTGCGATCGGAAAAATTCGGACCGTGGCTTCTGTTTTCCCTAACTTCTGGTTTGAACTGTAAGGTTAATTAGCGATTTGAGTGGCCATTCCAGCCAAAAGGAATTTCGCGTTTTCTCTTAGTTCTAAGGAGGTTACTGTGTTCCCCCTTCAATTAATTGACTAAAGGGTTCATATGATGTGCTCTTGTCACGTTGTTTTTGCATAATGTCGTTCTGGTACATATGGAGTTGTGTCTTCCCACTGTTCTCTTGCTTTGAAAAAATACATGTTTACTTTCCTTGATATTGGCCTGGCCAGGTTATTTATAGATTATCCTTAAAATATTTTTAAGGGACAGTATCATTCGATACGGAGTTAAAGGACGACTATACATTGACCAGATTTTTTTATATACGACTAAGAATTCGTGGAGTAAATCCTTTAGCGCTCTGCCACCGATTTTTGCTACCTTCAGGCCTTAAGATATTTCTCTCCGAATTTGCTTTCTCCCTTTATCTATGATGTATTGTTAGCCAAATTTATTAGTATTGTTTAACGTCCTTTATTCTCATTACAAAGAGAAAAAAACGAAATGAATAATATTTTTTTTACTATTCCTTAAAATATTTTTTTCAATAACTGTGATGTTTATTGCCGTTTTTTATTCAGTTGGATAGTTTAGTGAACGTTTTTATATGACATGCCTTGTTCAATTGTTACTTAAAAGATGGCTTTTTATGGGAGGTTGCTCTTTTAGAGCGTCGCCCGCATTTTAATTTTTCCTGGAGTGCGAGTCTTTCGTAGTCTCGTGGATTCCCCTTCCCCCTCGTTTTTAGTTTTTGTGCTGGGCTTGTCAGAGTTGCCCATGAGCTGACACCAACAAAACATCGGCTGAAGGAAAGGAAGCTGAAAGGACTTATCTCTTTGGCTTGGGAATGGATTTGCCACTGGTTTGTTCTTCAGAGTTTTATTTCTCGCCATGAATATTTGTTGAATTTCTAGAACTGAATTGCCACTTTCAAGACAATTTGAAAGTATTGTCGGCAAACAACGCATCGTTGCCATGGCTTTAGAATTCGAAAAAATGGAGGAACAACCTTTTCAATAATATGAATAGAACGCAAACGCCGGGTTTTCTACAAAGTTGATTTTGGATTTCGACTACGGAAACAGAGCCTGGATTTCCCCTCGATTGTGACAACTTTCTTGGTTGACTAAAAAATGGATTCAGTCGTTTGAACGATTTCAGGTTGGTTCCTACCTTCTCCGTCTTGTTTGTTAACTCTAGTTTAACTCTTATGAACACGAACCAAAATCCTCAACCCTAAAACTTAGTTGATTGGCCGTTGCTTGATCGCCGACTTTGACAGCTTACTTGGAAAATTTCCGCGAAGGATGTTGCCAGGCATTTTATTAACAATGTTTGTTAACTATACGTTCTTTTCATAACGGAACTCAAGATGGAACGCAACTGCCAATATCGTCTGCAAATCACTCCGTAGTTGGGAAACCAAAGAACAACAGAAGGAAGAACGAAAAGAAAAAAAATCGAACAAGGGAAAAAGTTTATTTTCAATATTGGATTTTCTCATCTGATAAAAAAAATGCAATCCTGTTCTGTACTGCAATTCAACTTCATTACGTATTTTCATTAGAGATTTTAGGATTTTGATTTTTTATACTCTTGATTTTGTAATTTATTCTTTCTTTTGTCTTTTACTATTTTATTTATTTTTTGTTATAGGACCACTGTTTATTGGTGACCGTTTTCCCCCTGTGTCTTCATTGCCTGTGTACGTCCCAAGCTTGCCTCGTTTATTTACGTTACTGGAGAACTCCCTGCTTGTTGTTCGTGTTAGCCCTGACCAGTATGTATTAACCTTTATTTTTAGCGTGTTCCCCTTTTAGGTCCACGGAGTCCTTGAGGTTACTGTTAGATTTGTTTATTTTATTAATTTTTTGCTCTTAATTTTTTTATTATTATCTGAGTTTCCCAGCTTTCCTGTTCTTTTTTTTCTTTATCTGCCTATTTATTTATATATATATTTAATTTTTTTCTGTTCCTGCCTTTCTTTCTCTCTCATCGGCCTCGGTGGCTCAGTGGTTGCGTGATCGCCTCTGATGCCCGAGGACGCGGGTTCGATCCCGGCCGAGGACGACGAGGACTTTTTCAGGGGGAAAATCCTGAGATCACGCACTTCCTTCGGAAGGGAAGTAAAGCTGTTGGTCCCGTGTAGTCGTTTGCCGGCTGCACGTTAAAGAACCCTTGCGAGGCAAAATTTGCGGCCCCTATAACGCCATCCTGAAATGGCCATAGCAGTTGAAAAGGACGTTAATACCAAACAAACCAAACCAACCAATCTTTCTCTCTCTCTCTCTCTCTCTCTCTCTCTCTCTCTCTCTCTCTCTCTTTTCAAGCAAACACCTTTTATTTGATTAACGCATGTCTTATTTACCTGGGACTTGTTCACCCACGTTTATATCGGCGCACCTTAAATCCTTGGAATCGCCTTTGGACCTTTTAATCAGAAGAACCTTCGCCCGTTTGTAAAGCGATAATTCCGAAGTCTGTCTTTGTTTTAATTTTTTGAAATTACTTATTCTTGTATTTAACTACAAAGTTTTTTTTCGTTTCCAAACAATTATTCGTTTCCAATTGTATAGCTTTCTTTTTAGTTGTCTATTGCCCGTACTCCTTGTTCTAGCGTTGATTGGTGTAGAACTGGTTCAACTTGCAGCCCACGATCACCTGGGCATCTTACGTCTCCGAGCTGTCTCCACCTTCCCCTCGCCGGACGTAACCGTCTGCTTGAGTTCTTGAGGACAATTGTATCGCTTTCTCAAGGAGTTTCATCAGTCCACCTTTGTGTATTTCTTAGCGATTGGAAACTTTTTACTACCAACTTATCATTGTCTTTTGTAATAAAAGAAATATTTTGTTTGGAACTAGTTAGTTTCCATTCTTTTCTTTAGCAGATACAAAAAGGGGTAAAGTCTAGGGGATAGTAATTTTCTTTGTTGAGTAGCTGCTTTTGATCCGAAACCGAACTTAATCTGTCAATGTTGGCCGATTAAGGATTTTACCAATGTTTACCATTACTTCATGCGTAGGTAAATTTCTCTTCTTGGGGCTTAGTTTGAATAAAAAATCTAATGGAGCTATTAGTTTAAGGAAAACGTTCTAATTGGGGAGTTGACTTGCTTCCATTACTTTTGAGGGTAAGAATACTATTTAAAGGAGTTTTTCTTTTTTTAAGTAGAGGCTGGGCGTGTCAGGAACGAATAATTCTTTTTCTAGCACGCTACAATACATACGTACAGTCTGGTGCATAAAGGTTTTTACCTACGTCAAAATTGTTCGGCTTCCTTACAATACTTCAATCTAATGAGATTACTTTCTCCAGGTTTCTAGTCGAGCACGCTTACGAGGTGCATTCAAGTTCTAAGGCCTCCGATTTTTTTTCTCCGGATTGGAAAGAGATAGAAACATGCGCATTGTTTTAAAATGAGGCCGCGTTCATTGTCAATACATCCCAGAGATGGCAGCACCGTATGGCAGATGGAATTTTACCGCCAGCGGCGAGAATGAGAACTGTTTTAGATACTTAAAATGGCGACGTTTTCCTTACTTGAACAGCGTGCAATCATTCGTTTTCTGAATTTGCGTGGTGTGAAACCAATTGAAATTCATCGACAGTTGAAGGAGACATGTGGTGATGGAGTTATGGATGTGTCGAAAGTGCGTTCTTGGGTGCGACAGTTTAATGAAGGCAGAACATCGTGTGACAACAAACCGAAACAACCTCGGGCTCGCACAAGCCGGTCTGACGACATGATCGAGAAAGTGGAGAGAATTGTTTTGGGGGATCGCCGAATGACTGTTGAACAGATCGCCTCCACAGTTGGCATTTGTGTGGGTTCTGTGCACACAATCCTGCATGACGACCTGAAAATGCGAAAAGTGTCATCCAGGTGGGTGCCACGAATGCTGACGGACGACCACAAGGCTGCCCGTGTGGCATGTTGCCAAGCAATGTTGATGAGCAACGACAGCATGAATGGGACTTTCTTTTCGTCGGTTGTGACAATGGATGAGACGTGGATACCATTTTTCAATCCAGAAACAAAGCGCCAGTCAGCTCAATGGAAGCACACAGATTCACCGCCACCACAAAAATTTCGGGTAACTGCCAGTGCTGAAAAAATGATGGTGTCCATGTTCTGGGACAGCGAGGGCGTAATCCTTACCCATTGCGTTCCAAAGGGCACCACGGTAACAGGTGCATCCTACGAAAATGTTTTGAAGAACAAATTCCTTCCTGCACTGCAACAAAAACGTCCGGGAAGGGCTGCGCGTGTGCTGTTTCACCAAGACAACGCACCCGCACATCGAGCTAATGTTACGCAACAGTTTCTTCGTGATAACAACTTTCAAGTGATTCCTCATGCTCCCTACTCACCTGATCTGGCTCCTAGTGACTTTTGGCTTTTTCCAACAATGAAAGACACTCTCCGTGGCCGCACATTCACCAGCCGTGCTGCTATTGCCTCAGCGATTTTCCAGTGGTCAAAACAGACTCCTAAAGAAGCCTTCGCCGCTGCCATGGAATCATGGCGTCAGCGTTGTGAAAAATGTGTACGTCTGCAGGGCGATTACGTCGAGAAGTAACGCCAGTTTCATCGATTTCGGGTGAGTAGTTAATTAGAAAAAAAATCGGAGGCCTTAGAACTTGAATGCACCTCGTACTACGGAACGATTCCATTAAGTTTTTGCTTAGCATCGGGGGTAGGCAAGTTTTATGTCATGTGCTCAACTATGCTGAGAAAAAGATTATTTTGGCTGTTCTCATGAGAATCTTTCTTTTATTAATAATAAACTAATCTATTTGGTTAATAGTGTAACATAAATGGTACACAGTATCGATATAATTATATGCGTGATCAAGAAATAAGCTGATCTAGCGGTCCTTAAGGTGTGATGCGGAAGTGATTTAAGGTGTAAGCAGGGAATAGGGAGTGCCATCTACACCTCCTTGCCAAAAAAATAGAATCATCTGGTTTTCAGTAATATCAGCACTGGTTAAAAATTATTTTCACTTCAAATTTTAATTTTTTAAAGGTTTTTTTTTCATATCTTGTTCACTTGACCCTATATTAATAAAAATTATTTACCAAGAGATTTTTTTTTTTTTTAAATTAGCAAAATCTAATAACTATTAAATGACAAATTAATAGAATATCACTGGAATAGAGACAAAAAAATAGAATATTTTTATTTTGTTGAAATTTTACGACTATTTTAAACTTAATACTTGGTTGCTTCACCTTTATTTTCGATAACAGCTTGTAACCTTTGCAGCATAGTATCAACCAGTTTTTTACATTCTTCCTTTGTTATTGTTTTCCATATTTCTTTAATCGCACAAATCAATTCTTCTTTATTTTGCGGTACAATGGTTTTTAATTGTTTTTTCATAATGTTCCACACGTTTTCGATTGGGCTTAAATCAGGGGAGTTACTAGGCCAAGATAAAAGAGGAATGTCCCGATTTTGAAGCCACTGTTTAGTCGTTTTTGCGGTATGGGGCGAAGCTCCATCTTGCTGAAAAATAAAATTATCGCCACAAATATTCTCTGATGATGGAATCATGTAGTACTCTAATATTTTTTGATAAACATCAGCATTAACACGACTTTTCAAAATGCATAGCTCTCCAACTCCTCCAGCGGACATGCATCCCCAGATCATAACGGATGCTGCGAACTTCACAGATCTCTTTAAACATGCACGGTGGATTCCAAACTCTCACACCCTGGTCACCGTACGATAAACAAAACATTGATTCGTCACTAAATAACACATTTTTCCAGTCATCTTCACCCCATAAAATGTGTTCTTTGCACCATCTCACACGATTCTGCCGCTGCTTCTTTGTCATGAGTGGCTTTATCTTAGGAACTGTCGATTTAAAGTTCATTTCATGCAGTCTTCGATTTGTTGTTCGACTCGACACTGATGCTCCCCAATTCTTCCACTCAAGATGCATATATTTAACACTTTTGAAACGATTCTGTCTTACAATCTGTTTCAATTTTCGATCTTCTCTTGGAGTGGTAGCACGTTTACGTCCACAATTCTTTCGTTTGGATTTACTTCTACTGCCCTTATGGCGAATAACTTTGGACACAGTAGATTGTGAACAATTCACATATTCGGCAATCTCACGTTGAGTTCGTCCAACGGAGTATAAAGCAACAATCACATCTCTCTGAGCGTTACCGACATCTGGTTTACGTCTCATGGCAAAATGAAATATATTTCATAAATAAAATTTTTTTGCTTTTTATACCTTTGCTAGTTAATGTGAGAATGTATAATTTGCTTATTCTAAAGAAATTGTCCAATAGTATAGGCTAGAACTCATGAAATGTAAAAATATTCTAATTTTTTGTCCCTATTCCAATAATATTCTATTAATTTGTCATTTAGTAGTTATTAGATTTTGCTAATTTTTTTAAAAAAAATAATCTCTTGGTAAATAATTTTTATTAATATAGGGTCAAGTGAACAAGATATGTAAAAAAAAACTTTAAAAAATTAAAATTTGAAGTGAAAATAATTTTTAACCAGTGCTGATATTACTGAAAACCAGATGATTCTATTTTTTTGGCAAGGAGGTGTACCTATTCCATGGGTGGAAGTGGAAGCTATTTTCTTTTGACTGCTCGAAAGGTTACAAGTCTCATTTTTTGTGTTTATATAAAATATTCAATGACAATTATGGCAAAACCATCCGAAAATTTTTAAAATTTATTATTTAACTAAATGGATCCCGTCAAAATTTGATGGAGAACAACCCATCTTATTATTTCTTTAATTAAAAAATAATAAAATAAAAAATTGTCAGAGCAACAAATAGAATAATCATTATGCACAAAAAAATAGAATAATCAGAGCTTAAATATCTCATTATGCTCAAAGAATAAGTTAATATATAATATCAAAATAGCTTTAAACTGAATTTCTCTGAAAGTATTAAACTGAGACATAAAGTGTCGGCGGATAAGATGATCCGTTCTTAATGCTCTTTCTAATGATAAACATTTAACATAACATTTTCAGAGTTTTTCAGTAGTCACAATGAAACGTCATAGAATGATCAAGGCAGTATTTTCTTTCTGCAAATCTTCAGTTTATTTAATTCAAAACAATGATTGAATATTGTCTCATTATAACATTCCCTGGCTTCTGATGGATTGCCGTAACTTTCTTTGTTGGCTTCATATGTGCGCATGCGCAGAAGTGCCATTTTTGCTCTTACAAAAAATGCTTTGCGTTTTAATATATAGGATTATATATTTTAACAGTAGGTAATATTAAATGATTAGAACAAAAGAGGATTTTTGTAAAAGTAACGGGGGTTTGAATTAGTTTATATTTTAATAAAAACTAAAATATAGAATAAAGCATGACATGACAATAGACATGAAAAGTTTTTTAAACCCTCAAATAAACAGATCAAATTGCACATTTGGATGAAAAAACTTTAATCTGTTTATGGTGTTCTTTACACACACTGTTTAAAACTTAAACGAAATCAAAAACGCGATAATGAACAAAAAAAAATGCCTATCCATATCGGATTCGAACTCTGCCATTCAAGGAAGTAGGCAGAGCCTTTAACGATATTGCTGTTAGCTGCTATCGCTTATTATTGTCAGGAGGGAGCAGGCGACGAGCACATCCAAAGCGTATACCTGCTGCCCTATTTTCATTCAGAAGGGACAGATCCATTCTAATCTGCCTTGACTCTCAGTACAAGTACCTAATTTTGCAACCGATCAACATCCAAAAAGCTCAGCCCCTACGAATCAGGTAAAAATCTTTTCGCACCCGACTGTATATATGAATTTTTTTTTTCAAAATTTCAAAATATATTTCGATTCCCGAATCTTAGTCTACTTCAGGAAAAAAAATTGGGTTTCTGAAACGAACACATAGGCCTTCACTCATAGTGAGTGGGTAGCCAAAAAAGAAACATCTTAAACCTTTGCACAAATATAAAAATTCTCTTTTTTTAGTTTTTCTCTTTTTTATGTAAAAAGTATGCAAAAGTCATATAATAGAAGTTTCTTCTCATTTTTTTATAATTCATTTTCACTGGAATTTTTTCCGTCATTTTAGTCTACTTTTAGACCAATCGGGATTTAGACCGATCGGAATTTGGACCAATCGGCGTTAGACCACAGAAATTTGTAATACGCGTCATATTCCTACGGCAAAAAACACGAATTTTTACTTTTCTGAACAAAAGTACACTTTTTCTGATCAAAAGTCGCCAACAAACGCGAATTTCCATTTTTATTAACACTTTTGACAAATCTGCACTTTTTATCTCAAACCATCAACAAACGTCAATTTTCACTCACAACTATATAGGCAGTGCCCCATAAATCTACAGGCAATGTGATTGCGAAGTGGAAAACCCAGGATGCAACAATTTTGCAAACCACAAACTGGCAGACACAAGAAATTGAAAGTGAGAGATCGTCGATTTCTTACACGTGTGACCCAGAGTATTCGAATCTGTTCTGCTGAAATGATTGTTACAGATATTAAAGTAAAAAAGACAGAAACTGAGAACAAGATGATATGATAAAGACAAATCACACCATGGTTCCATAAGAAATAGTCTAATAACATTAAAAAAACAATAGCGAAATAATAGGACAATAATAATACAAACATGTATGTACATTTTGAAAGCCAAGTCCTCCTTTTCAACAAGTACAAACGTGAAGCGAAGTTAGAAAGGTTCGAAAATCGACAATCGAACAATGGAATCAAAAATTTTTTCAGATGGGATGACAGTCGCGCTTTCAATAAACTCATCTATCCAGAATAAATGCCAAAGGAAATACACTGAAGTAAGTTGGTTGGTTTGTTTGGTATTAACTGAGGTAGGCAAGAAGCCTGAAGACCCAAGAGGTCCTCCACATGATACAAAAACAGAATAAGATCGAAGATTGTCAGAAGAGAAACAGAAACTAATAAAAAACAATCAGAGACTAATAACTAACCACAAAGAAGAGCGTCACATCTTCCAGTAATGAGGGGAAAAAACTTTGCTTATGTCATCAAAGTTGACATACAGGATGTGCCTTGGCTTTCGGTACCTTGCAGGCCACTTAACCTCCATCGAATGCCTCAGGATACCAGTCACAAATTAATTGTCATGATTCTCAATCTTATGGATAATATGCGTCAGTGGGTCCTGGATGTACTTCCCGATATGAGTCGTATTGAAGTCATCGTGAATGGACTGATTTTTTCGCGATTCTATTATCCAGTTTGGTTATAATCCTATGAGTAATATTCTGGAATAATTGGAGCTCCTTCCATCTACTGCTGCAGATAGTCGCCTACGCTGGCATGCCATACAGTAGGATGGTCCAAACAGTTGTCTTGTATAGGAGAAGCTTTTTGTCAATACTGAGGTTGCTGTTGCATCCCAGGAGGGCTATGAGGCTGTATTTAGCCTTTTTCACTTTGTTCAGGACGAATGTCACGTGACGATTCCAGGAGAGCCTTCAGTCTATAACGACGCCAAGGTACTTATAATTATCAACCCAGTCGAATTATCTCCTGTTGAATAAAACAAGAGAGTCTGGAAGACCCTTGAATTTTTTGTTAAAGTACACTGTTTTGCATTTTCCAACGTTTAGGTTCAGTCTCCAGCAATTAAACCATTTTTCAAAATTCTTCAAGGCATTTTATACACGAGTAATAACGAGGAATGGCTGCTGCGCCCAAGCCATAATGACTTTCATCCGCGTAGA
Source organism: Rhysida immarginata (assembly GCA_023313115.1). Taxonomy (NCBI): domain Eukaryota; kingdom Metazoa; phylum Arthropoda; class Chilopoda; order Scolopendromorpha; family Scolopendridae; genus Rhysida; species Rhysida immarginata. Next base: position 267,926 of record JAHWFO010036126.1, read on the forward strand.
AGTACAATTTTTACTTTTTGGGCTTCGGAAAGTAATGCACGAAATACTTGCAGAGAACCTTGTGGAACGCCAGCCTTTACTATATAGGGAGAGGAAAGATTCTCTTCAACCTTAGCCTGATAACTCCTGTTGGTAAGAAAAGAATGAACCATCGATTTCAAATAAGCAGGAAAACCATCTCTGATCATTTTATAGATAAGCCGTTTATGCCATACATAGTAAAAAGCTTAGCTAACATCCAGAAACATGACATCACCGTACCTAGAGAGGTTCAGGGGAGTGCTCAAGTCTTCAACGAACCTTCATATCTGCATCTGGCAAGAATAGTTGACACGAACGCTTAACTGGTACTGCCAGACTAGCTCATTAGCGGAACCTGGAGAAGCTCGTTTTCTCTAGAACTTTAAAAATGGGCTGGAGTAGGCTAATAGACCTGTAGCCCTCTGGAACATCTGGGTTTAGCCCCTGCTTGGGGATACTAAGCGCAGTAGATTGCTTCCAGAGTATCGGGAAGATGAACGTATGAATCAATAACGTTCCTCAGAAGATTCTTAAGGGTAATATTTTTTTAAATGTCTTTTCCTGGGGCCTTCTTTTTCAGTTTTCATATGATAGTGCTGATCTGGCCAGTCTCAATTCCGATCTGCGACAGTCGTTGCGGGACTTAATAGAAGCTGGTAAGGTCATTTTCGCACTTGGCATTCTTCACACATGAGGTTATTTTGGACACTTTTAATAGCTGGATGTGTATCGTCCACCATATATGATACGTTTGGCTGGGCGTCCTGCCTCTTAATTTTGGGGCAGTCTCTTCACTAATGCCCTTCTGCACATTTGTTGCAACGGGGATCAACAGTGCAACCCATGGAAGTGTGCCCAAAACGAAGACCACTGTAGCACTGAACCAGCTTCTTGTATCCCCGAAGTACACTGTGGTAGAGCTTCTTTATCCCTGAATTACGCTTTCACTAAGCTCATCTGCCCAGAGTAAATGCCAAAGAAATACACTGAGGTAGACAAGAAGCCTGACCAACCCAAAAGGTCCTCCATATAATACAAAAAGCAGAATAAGATTGACGATTGTCAGACGAGAAACAACAAAATAAAACAAACTTAACACAAAAACAAATCAGAAATAATAACGACAAGGAAGAGCATCACATGACTAGGAGGAATCCCCTTTTTATAATAATTTAATCAATCAAGTTTATATCCTTATAAAAGAAAAAAACAATAAGAACAAATCAAGATCAAGATAGGAAATTATTCGAAACTTTTAACCAACCAAACACTGGGATTGGTGGAGGTCAGAATTTAGGAGTTGGTCGGTTGATTGTTTATTCGTAATCTGCAAGGATTCTAAAAAATTAAGCAGATGAGGATCTTTAGTGGAATGCTATACCGAGTAATTCAAATTCGATGTAAGAAACTTTTAGGGGAGGTAGTATGGGTGATTCTAAGCAAAAAATTTCCTATGAACATGGATTCGAATTTAAACGCTAACTGAGATATGAACAGAAATAAAAATAAAATAGCGAAAAATAATATTCGCCATATAATAGTATAGATAGTCCTGGCTTGCGAACAAGGAGCCGAGCTTTAACCTATGCTCATAGAGCATGTTTGATAGCATCAGCTTCCATGTCCGCAGTAGCTTAGTGGTTAGAGCGTTGGGGCGTATCCCAGAGGTCCCTGGTTCGAATCCAGGCCATGGAATTTTTATTACTATCTTTCGCTATTTATTAATTAACTAGAAGAGGTACCCGGCGTTGCCCGGGATTATTACACTTGGATGTAAACAAAACAATCTCAAAAAATTAAATTAAATTTTGCAATATCTTAAAATGAAACACATGAAAATGCTTAGAATTAATACAGTAAAAATTCTTAATGAAAATTCGAAAAAAATCTTTTTAAAGGCTGGACCGCTCCAATAATTTCTTACTCAGGTAATCTTACTTCAGATGTACACTTGATGTTGTTGCAATTTCCACTCTTCTCTCGTTGTGTTAAAGCAAAATTTGGCCTTTCATCACTTTGGGTAGTCTAGTGGTCGCCAATTCTTCTATTTACTTGCTTCCCATTTGCTCAATACAGCACGGAGCGAAAGGTTTGCTTTATCTGTCGTCTTTCCACTCTTTCTCAATAGTCTGCTAACTCTTCATTATCTCCAGCTACTGATCATTTTTAAAGATTTTCAAGAAATTGTTAAGTACTAAGAACTCTCTTTTCTAAGAAAAACCTGAATAACAGGAATTCTATGCATTGTTACAAATTGAAACTTATCCATATTGCATCATCATTTTATGTTCATTGTTATAATTCTTGGAAAGGATTGCTTTATCATTGCATCATCATTTTGAGCTCATTGTTATTGGTGAATTGCGTGTTGAAACCATTGTTGATACCTATTGTTGCACAAACTTTTATTTGCATTGTTGGTCATGAGATATATATTGTTGGTCCGTGCAGTGTGTTTGTGAATTGCGTGTTGATACCATTGTTGCAAAAACTTTGTCTTGCATTGTTGGTCATGCGACATTTCTCATTAATATGCCCTGCCATAACCATGAATATCGATTTTTTTATCGATAATTATTATTTTTCCGAAATCTGAGGTAGACAGTGACCTTCCTCATGCTTTGAAGGTCATGTATGCGAAATTTCATCAAGATCGGAATAAAACTGTAGATTTGTATAAAAAACGTACAGACCCACAGACAGACCCACAAACATCCTTCTTTATATATATAGATGACGGAGTTAATGGCGTGAAAAAATCCTCCAATGACCATTTTTCAAATTATTCTTTGAAAAATAAAACTGACCCAACCAAGATCAACACGTTAATAACTCAGGTTCTGTAACGCCTCGGATAAAGAATTTAAGAGGAATAATAGGATACATAACACTGTCTATATCGATAAAACTTGTTCTTATTCCAACAAATAATTCCCGAGTTACACATTCAAAATAGTAACAGCGCTCACATGCCACTACTAACCAGCATGTGTTACAGTGTTAAGTGCGTAACTCGGAAACTACTCGCGGGAATTCTATCAAATTATAAACGTTATACACAGTTTTAACTTCAGAATAATAAAAACACAATTATCACAGGGAATACCGTCACGATAATCATTCATGGCATGTCGTTATTTATTGTCTGATATGTTACATGCATTATCTTATAATTGAATATTTCTAATATTAATATAATACTATCATTAGCACAGGTATCACTGCATCAAATTTAAATATTTTCGAACTTCGTAATTATTCCTATATACTAGAAAAGTTACACGGAATGGCCCGGGATAATTACACTTGTAGGTAAAGAGAACAATTTCAAAAAATTACATTATAACTTCCAATTGGTTAAATAATAATTCAATCAATACAACACAAAGCAAAGAGAGTATCCATTCAACTAAAAATACCAGAAAGTCTAGGTGATGTACCGGAAATTTATCGAAAGTCTTCTTGACTTGCCTCACCACTGCAGAGCATCACCAGATATTTTAGACTCAAATTCTTCTTGAGCTTGACGTAGAAGCTCTTATACCCTCTTGCCCTTTTCGAAACGCCCGTAGAGCTTTTTCTGTTTTAGTTGCTGAGTTACTCTGACCAATACTCGTTCTTTCTTTTTCCTTTCCAGACATAAATTTTTGCCATTCGTCTAGACGTTTTATAGGGAGCTCAAGGGAGACACGCGTGACTCCTATGCCTAATCAATAGACGCCGCCTTATTAATATTCTGTCACTGCATCTTGGAAACGAACGTTCAGTCATCACATGATCAGCATGTCAGTATCCGAAATATAACCTTTCCCACAGAATACAGTCAAAATGTATTTTTAGGGAATGTTTGGATCTGCTGTGCTACCAAAAGGGCTAAGTGATAACCCCGACGTGGCTCAGACACATGAAACGCTTAGAATTAATACAGTAAAAATTCCTAATGAAAATTTGAAAAAAGTTGTTTTTAAGGCTCACAATGGATGGACCTCTCCAAGCATGCCACTACTAGTCTAAATAATTTCTTACTCACGTATACTAACTTTAGATGTACACTTTATGTAGTTGCAATTCCCTTTCTTCTCTGGATGTCTTGAATCAAAACTTGGCCATTCATCTCTTTGTGTAGTTTAGTGATCGCCGATTCTTCTATTGACATGCTTACCATTTACTCAATAGAGCAAGGATCTTAGGGAGTACTTTGTATCTGTCGGCTTCATGGCCTCACAGCTTATGCTGGTCGGAGCTGGATTTGAACCTAGGGCGGTTACTTCGTGCCCCAGTTGTCCTCCAGTCCGACACCATACCCGGTTGGCCACCCGGGAGTGCTGGATCTTAGGGAGTGCTTCCTCTGTCTTCTTTACACTCTTTCTCAGTAGTCTGCTAACTCTCCATTATCTCCAGTTACTAATCATTTTTAAAGATTTTCGAGAAATTCTTATGTACTAAGAACTCTCTTTTCTAAGAAAAACCTGAATAACAGAAATTCTATGCATTGTTACAAATTGAAATTTATCTATATTGCACAAACCTTGCCTTTCATTGTTGGTCATGAGATATATATTTTTGGTCCGTGCAGAGTGTTTGTGAATTGCGTGTTGATACCATTGTTGATATCTATTGTTGCACAACTTTTCCTTGCATTGTTGGTCATGAGATATTTCTCATTAATATGCCCTGCCATAACCATGAATTTCGATTTTTTATCAATAATTATTATTTTTTCGAAATCTGAGGTAGACAGTGAACTTCCTCATGCCTTGAAGGTCATGTATGCGAAATTTTATCAAGATCGGAGCAAAACTGTAGATTTGTATAAAAATCAAACAAACAAACAAACAAACCCACATATAAACCAACAAACAAACAAACCCACATATAAACCCACAAACAAACAAACATCCTTCTTTATATACAAGGTGATTATAATTAAAGTCCCTTTGTAAAAATGCTATAAAAAAACAACCATGAGTCCGAATGACTTCAAATTTGGACTGAGCATTCTTGAAGAAGGGGCATTTGATATGGATAAGAAAAAAAATAGTTCCAAAATTTATCACTAGATGGCGCTGTAAGCGGCATATTATGCCTAGGAGGATTTGTACTATGCAAATTGAAAGATACGCATGCGCATGAGACATTGGCGTTCTCGTCATATTTGTATCTCAGCAGCTTGCCATGGGTCTGTCAATGAAGGATCGCGCTCTGCTTGCGAAGCTCTTTTACAAGAATGGCGACTCTGCCATAGCAGCTTTAAAGAAATTTCGGGTATTAAAGGGAATGAAAAAAGGATGTGGTCCGATGTCTGCAAAGGCTCTGAGGTGTATGATTAAAAAATTCGAAGCGACAGGTTCTTTTGCAGTGAAATCTGGCAGAGGGAGGAAAGCAGTTGCTTTGACGTCAGTAGAAGATGTGGCTGAAGCATTAGAGGAAGGGTCGAACAGTGGTGTGCAAACGTGCAGTGCACGGGGAATTGCCCGAACTTTAGACATGCCTGTGAGCACGGTCAATAAAATTTTACGCAATATCCTGCATTGTTATCCCTATAAAATTACCCATGTTCAGGAGTTACTTCCTGCTGACCTGCCAATTAGACACAGGTTTGCTTTAGAATTTCTAGCTCGCATGGAAGTGGACAATGAATGGCCATGGAACATCTTGTGGACAGACGAAGCCCATTTTTATCTCCACGGCGTTGTCAATACACAAAATTGCAGGATATGGGCAACGGAAAATCCTTTCGCATGTGTTTCAATACCGCTTCATTCTGCAAAGGTAACTGTGTGGTGCGGGATGACAGCATCATTGATTATAGGGCCATTTTTTTTCGAGGAAGTGGGTCCTGCGGGTCCCGTTACCTGTACAGTCAATGGTCAACGGTATGCGTGTCTTTTACGCAACCAGGTAATTCCAACACTTCAACAGCATGCATGCGTGGATAGAATAATTTTCATGCAAGATGGCGCTCCTCCGCACATTGCAAAGCCAGTGAAGCAACTGCTGAAGACACATTTCGGAGATGATAGAATTATCAGCCGTCATTTTCCGAGAGCCTGGCCTGCAAGATCACCGGACCTCAATCCTTGTGACTTCTGGCTCTGGGGTTACCTTAAAAATCATGTGTTCAGTGGCCCAGTTGCAAATTTAGCGGAATTGAAGGCTCTGATTACGCACCACGTTCACAACGTGACCCCGGAGACACTCCGGTCTGTTGTGGAACATGCTGTTTATCGGTTAAAACTTGTGGAGGAAAATGGTGGACAGCATATTGAACATGTCTTGCGCAAGTCCCGAGATAATTAATAGGCGTTTCCATTGTTGCTTTTTATGCGGTTTTTGGCCCAAGGACAATTAAAAACCGAATCATTATGTGCTTTTTATGCGGTTTTTGGCCCAAGGACAATTAAAAACCGAA
>JAHWFO010036126.1:306374-379328 GCA_023313115.1 Rhysida immarginata
GAAAGCATTTCACGGAGAAAAATTGGATATTCTGAAGGTTGATTGTGAGCATTGATTGAGGTTTCAAGACGAACTTTTCCAAAATGACAACAACTTCTAAATTCTTTTACTCCTTCTGGCGATCGTTCAAGTTCGAAATTTTTTGCACCACAACAAATTACAAAACGACGAATTACATTCCTTGGTCCACAATAGTGAGCTTCAATAGTTTCAATAATGTGATTAAAATATTGACGACGTCTTTCTTGAGACCTTTCCAAAATTTCCACTCTCCTTGCCTCTCTGTGTGCATTTCTATTATTTAATCTTACAACTCTTGCTTAGTGTGGTGTAAGTCTCGATCGATGCGAACGCTGAGCTTTTATATTTGCTGTTCTTCTTTCATTTTGTTCATTTCGTTCATTTTGTTGTCTTCGAACATTTTCTCGTCGTTCAAGTTCAATTCTGGTTGCAGTTCTTCTCAACTGCCTTGTTTCAACATTTTCTGAAATATTTCTACGTCTTGGCATGATTTCAGTTGTGAAGAGACGATTGGAACTTAAAAAGTTAGTTGAAAACAGAATAATGCAAGAAAGATTCAGGAAAACATTGTCAATGGTGTGTTGGATTATTAAGGTGTGAGAAAGTATTGTTAGAGAAAATATTGTTGGTTGGTTTTTAGATTTTGATTATTTTCTATCTATACAGGGTGTTTTTGAATTGAGTACAGATTTTTTGGGAGATAATAGAAGTGGGCCTTAAAAGTATTTTTTGTCATATGAACATGGGGTCCCCGCAGCTCCGTTTACTTACAATACTGCATTGAACAATCAAATGACACCGGGACGCAGTGTGCTTTGGTAGGCCTAGATTATTTTATTTTTAACAATTACACAAGCAATCTACTGTAATAAATTTTAAAGTAATTGTTTGCAAAGAAATTTCAAGGTGCACGTGCTTCTTTGTTGAAAAGTCTTAGGACAGACTTCGTCAAGGAGATTCCATTCTGGGAAAGCAGTAGGTAAAGATTTGTTTTAAAAAGTTCACTTGATGTACTTTTTACATATGTAAAGTTAAACAAACAGTATGAATCGTTTTACATGGAATGATTATGCAGACATGCATCTGTGTCTCGGTGCTGCTGGTACCATGGATGGTGCAAGGCGTTTGTATGCTGAACGTTATCCCAACAGAATTCTTCCGAATTCACGAACATTTGGTGCAGTAGATCGTCGTCTAAGATAAACAGGCGCATTCGCTCATGATAATCATCAGCGTGGACGTCGTCAGTGGTTACGCTCCCCTGAATTAGAGGATGAAGTTTTGGAAAGGTTTAACTGAAATCCATCGGCGGTCGAAGCTGTTTTGAATACTAGTCTTACCATTGTTTGGAACATTTTACATGACAACCTGCAACATCCGTTCAAGCTTCGAAAGGTGCAGGAATTATGTCCCAATGATCATTGTCCCTGGCGTGCTTTCGCGGAATGGTTTATGAAGCAACAGAATAGGATTCCAGACTTTCCTTCCTTGGTTTTGTGGACAGATGAGGCAACGTTTACGCGAGAGGAAATGTTCAATAGCTACAATAGTCAGCTGTGGTCTCATGTCAACCCATGTGCAAGACATGTTAACAGTTTTCAGCATCGTTTTTCGTTGAATATTTGGGCTGGCATGATTCACAATGTCCTGATTGGGCCATATCTCCTACCATGCCGTCTTAACGGGCAAACATACCTTGGTTTCCTGAAGGAGGAGCTCCCTGGTCTTCTTGAAGATGTTCCACTAATGACCAGACATTTGATGTGGTTTCAACAGGACGGCGCACCTTCGCATTACGCAAGAGCATTTAGAGATTACCTAAATGAGACACATCCTGGTCGTTGGATTGATCGTGGCGGACCAGTTGCTTGGCCACCGAGATCGCCAGATCTCACACCGATGGATTTTTTTATGGGGAAACATAAAATCAATGGTGTACTCCGAACCCGTAGATACCGAAGAAGAATTGGCGGCTCGTGTTGTCGCGGCAGCAGGTGACGTCAGCGACCGCGCAAATCAACTGTTTCCACGCGTACAGAGACATAAATATTAATTTTTGCCAATATGAAGTGTGATTGTATGAGATAAAGTGATTTGCTAAATTATTATTATTAAATCTTATTGATTTCTCATGTTCTTTTACTCCGACTAATAATATTCTCTTTATTTGGGCATTGTATTTGAAATGACAATCTTTCCATGGAATTTGATATAGATTAAAAGCTCGAAAGTTGGACATCTCACTAAATTAGACAAATATCTATATTGGACACAATTTAGTCGTACCATCTGAAGGTAGAGGTAAACGTATATCTATTATAATTAATAAGGTGGACACCTCTTTATCTTGGAAGTTGGACGACTCTTTAACTCAAAAGTTGGACAAGTTTTAGTTTCCATTTAGACACTGCATTCTGTTTCCATGATGAGCAAACTAGTTGAGCTTCCGTTAAAAAAGAGAAAAAAAATCCAGAAAAAGTTAAGTGGAAGAGTTTTGTGCGAAAGCTTGCTGAAGATTATGGTGTTTTCAAATCAACTGGATCCAATATCAACAGTAAAAGAAAAGACATTTTGAAAGCATGGGAACACACTTTGCAGCCAAGACCAAAAGAGGAGAAACAGGAAAACCATCCTAGATTAAGTCAACATAAAAGTGAAGGAATTTTTTGTTCCCTAACTAAGAACATTCCAGTATGTGGGAAAAGCCAAAGAAATTGCCAACTTCTGCAAGAGTTTTCGGCAAGCAGTTGGTGGATGATGTGTTTTAGAAAAAGGCTTAATATTGTCTGCAACAGTTTGCGTGGCGACTCTAGTAATGCGAACATTCAAGCGGCAGAGAACTGGAAGCACGAACTTCCTGAAGACATATTTAATGCGGACGAAACAGGTTCATTCTACCGACAAAAGGGGATCCATACAAAAGAGGTAAAAATGCAAATTACAAAAGCTCACTCTGATGCTTCGTTGTAGTCAAACGTTGCCTTTGATTATCGGCAATGCTGCTAATCCACGTGCTCTCATAAATGTTAAGCTTTGTAATTTTCCTCTAACTTGGCGTCATAACAATAAATTATGAATGACGTCGTCACTATTTTCTCAGTGCTTAACTGATTTCAATGTAGAAATAAAACATGCAAATCGGAACATTTTGTTATTCATTGACAACGCTACAAGCCATTGTGACATGCATCTGAGCAATGTTAAAATTCAGCTTCTACCTCCAATCCTTACAAGCGAAATTCAACCTCTAGACAAGGGCATTGTCCAGTCTATGAAGTTACTGTACAGAAAGCAGATGCTACATGCTACATGTCATGATCATCGCAGATGAAAAGTGTGGTGATGCAAGCAAATTTGCAAAAGCGATAACAGTACTGGATGCCATCTATTGGATTATTTATGCGTGGAATGATGTCTCAAAGCAAACTTTAAGAAATGCTTTTCATATGTAGGGTTTTCTATTGAATCTTCGGGATTTGATGAAGTACAGGGATGCCTTGAGAAACTTGATGTAACTGATGAGCTAGGACATCCTCCACTGCAAGAACTAGCTGCCTATGACAACATGGTTCAAGTTCATGAAAATTTTGAAAATGTTGATGACATTATGAAGAAACAGAAAAATCTAACTAACAGTTCCGAAGCAACAGAGCTTGAGTCAGCAGATGAAGAAAGTGGCATTGTAGGCCTTGAATACTCCACTACAAAACCCCCTTCATATGCAGAAGCAATTACAGGACTATGCATTTGCTTAAAATAACCCAAGCGTGGTTGAGATATTATTCACAGTTAGAAAACAATAGACAGTTCATGGACTTGCTATAGTTCATCAATGGATATTTGCTGTGTCAAGTATTTGTGGGTGTTGTTGAGGTTGTTTATTGTTATTTGTGAAACATGATAAATTAGCTTTCAATGATATCTGTAGGATATCTATAGTTTTTTTTAATATTACTCATAATTTATTTAATAATTCTGGTATACACTGTGGAGATGTTAATAATCTTATTCTAATAATTGTTTGATTGTTATGAATTTTAACAATTTGGATGATAAATTGGAAATATGGAATATTGTTACCTGCTGTTGTGTTTTCATAAATATAAACTTTATTTCGTTGTTTCTTATTATTATTTTTAAAATCAAATACACAAAATTTGTTATTTTTGTTTCCATCATTTAAGTTTATTTGTTTTCATCTTATTTACATTTGAGGAACGATTTTCTGTCCCATAGATATTTCATTTAATTTCTACAGTTCATTCCACAGCACATTTACAAAAAACGCTCAGCACACATCAACACTAATCACCTAATGGAAGGCAACATTGGAGAGTCTCTTCATCAAATTCTACACCAATCACCCAAGAAGACGCCCTTAAATGAACAACCAACATCTTCATGAAACCCGAGAAAAATTAAGGGTCTTTTTGAAAACCATCTTACCAAGTAGTCAATGTAATTACTTTTTGAAGGAATGTTAAGAAAATTAATGAATCACCTATTTACAACGCTTATTATAAATATCTAGTCATAATCATGATTAGGGGCTAACCATATCATCTCTCATGTATATGGCTTCGTTTTTACGTTTATTCTAATATTTTCCTAAATGGATTTAATTAAACTATAATTTGAGACAAAACTATTATTGTGATTAATATGATAAATTGATTGATGTTATTGATAGGGGTTAGTTTAAATGGTTTTGTGTAATATTGAGTGTTTCTGTAATTAGTAGGGAAACACCTGGAAAGAAGCTTAAATTAACTGAACAAATTTCAGAAAAAAAACAAATTGATATCGTGGAATGGTACATCGAACAGATCTCCCAAATTGTAAAGAAAAGAAAAGGGAAAAAAATTTGAAGGTGGAAGGGACCTTACGGTGACGTGGGGTCATAAAATTCTTTGTAATTCAAAAATGACTCATCAGAGCCGAACAATTTGCGAGGAGATATCAGAAAGTAACACGATTTTTTTTTTAATGGAGGAATTATAGTCGCTGTGTAAAAGATAACACAGCCCAGAAAAAGGTTGAGTACTTGCATATATATTGCAAAGGTTGCACACCTATCTTTATTGCTGACTTGTTTATTAAATAAAAGAAAAAGGTCCAGGAATAGCAATATTGGTAGCGTCTTTATTGTTCAACACCTTTCGAGATCATCTCATCATCAAGAACTATGAACAACTACAGAGTTACAATGGCTACAGCTCCCGGTATATATAGGAGGGGGTCCACCAATCAGAGATAAGTATATATAACTCTGATTGGTGGACTTACAGTCAATAGGGTAAAAATATTTACAGAAAAAAAGAAACGAACGTATATGAATACATGACAGGATACATAATCGTATTAAAATTAAACATTACAAATGTAACATATGTATAAGAGCCAAATTGGTTAAAAGAGCAAGACTGGATAAAAGAGCAAAACTGGATTTAAGAACCAAAGCGGTCATAAGAGCAAGACTGGATCGAAGAGCCATAATCGGATACAAGGGCCAAAAAAAAAAAATAAGAGCTTTCGTCCAGGATGTTGTTCATTTCCAGGTTGATTATTCTGTTGACTGCATCGAGTATTGGGTTTTGGTCAAAACCGAGTTGGTTGTTTAGGATCTTCTCTGATTGGTGGACCCCTCCCATATATACCGGTTGTTGCAGCCATTGTAACTGATGGAGGAAGTGATTACCTTTTCGTGATAATAGAGGGCGCTAGTCGTCTCTCTCTGTACATGAAATCTACTATGTAATTTCCGGTAATAAAAAAATTGTTACCCATCAACATGGTGTATGTACCGTTTTTTTCTCGTAACCTTTCATACAACAGGTTATGGGCCCAGCTCTATCGAGCATAAATAAATTAGTTCAACTAATAATCATCACCAATAATATAAATTATTTTTGGTTTGATATTAAATTGCCTCATCTATAACTTTTGACGGACTTTTTAATTGCAATGGAACACAACGAGGCCTACATCAACTGTAAGTAGGAACTGATTTTCTTGTTGGAACTCAACTCAAGGAAAAACAAATATTTAAACGATTAGAAGCAAGTACTGAATTTTGCACGTTTTTTTTTGACCTACTAAAAACTGAATAACTATCTGAATAATCAAAACGCTATCGCCAACGTAGCTTATCAACGAATTTGACTATGCTACAACGATATCGACGATTGTAAATAAATGGCCGATCTCATTTCAACGATCTGAATTAGATTGATAAATTGAGCTTTCAGTTGAAACGAATTAAATTATATATGGCTACTGAAGGAAGTGGTTCTTTCTCCCATCCAAAACTTGAAGGAAGAGAAAACTATAGCCAATGGGCATTTGCTATGGAAATGTATTTGACAAGACGTAGCTTTTGGAAAAGAGTTACTGTTACAGAAACAGCAGATGCTGAAAAAGATCGAATCGCACTATCATATATTGTTGAAGGTGTAAAACCACAAATTTTTGATGAACTGAGTAGCTGTGTTACTGGTAGAGAAGCTTGGGAAAAGCTTGCAAAATTATTCAAACCAGTTGGAGCTTCACGAGAGGCTGATCTCATTCGTAAGCTAACAAAAACGAATTTATGTGATTGCATTGGCATGACAGATTATTTAAACAAGATGATGACATACGCACGTGAATTGAAGTCCTTGAAAACTGAACTTTCCGATAAGGTCATAGCTTACATCATTCTTGCTGGACTGCCATCAGAATACGATGCACTTTGTATTGCTTTGACAAACTGTGGGACTGAATTGTCAACGGATTTTCTACGAGAAAAGCTGCTAGAAGACCGACATATGCTTAAACCTGTAAATGCTGAAACTGCATTGACTGTACAACGGTTTTGCAACAATTCAAATCGTGGTCATAAGTATAGCAACGCTCGAGAACCTAACCGAGGAAGCGGTATACGTCGAAGTCCACATGCGCCAAAACTTGCGCCTGGCCAACATACCTGCTTCAACTGTCATGAAAGAGGACATAAAATGGCTGACTGTCCGAAATCGGCACAGCACATCAAGGCAACAATGGCCGCGACATCTTTTGAGTCGCCTACAAATGAAAAACGACGACCAAGCACAGGAATCCTGTTCCATGCCCTAATAGCATCGACCCCAAGGCCTGATGAATGGTACTTTGATTCTGGAGCATCACGACACATGACGGCATTACGGCATATAATAACCGATTATGTTGAAGAAACCCCATGTAACGTTTTGACTGGCAATGGCCCCTTGCAATTGAAGGGACATGGTAACGTAACGCTGATGATTGAATGTAATAATGTAGTTACAGAAGTGACATTTACAAATGTTTACTATGTACCGAACCTCCCAGTCAACTTGTTATCGACAAAATGGCTCATGAAGAGACATGTTTTGGATCTCTATCAAACTGGTGAACGAATGCATCTATACAGAGATAATACACTGTTACTAACTGGAACTGGCCTTAGTGACGAGCTCTACACACTTGATTTAGCATCTTACAAAAAGGCCCTTGTAAACCAAGCCATACCCAATGATGGAATCGAATTATGGCATCGACGAATTGCACATCTAGGGCAAGATAACTTGCGACAACTCAAAACAATGGCGAATGGTATAAACTTCATTGACAACGATTTTCATTTTCAAGCTGCTTCAAAGGTAAACAACCACGTTTGCCTTTTCCGAAAGTGAAAGCTACAAGAGCAGCTAATATACTAGAAATCATTCACTCAGACATTTGTGGACCGATGGAAAAAGAATCATACGGAGGAGCACGATACCTATTAACGTTTATTGATGACAAGACAAGATATACAACAACGTATTTCTTAAAATATAAATCCGAAACTACAGCCAAGTTCATTGAGTACAAAGCAATGGTAGAGAACCAAACAGGACGACATATCAAGGTTCTAAGGAGCGACCATGGCACAGAGTACACAAATCAATCGATGGCCGACGTACTACGGAAAGCAGGGATAGTCCATCAAGTTACAGCAGCGTATACACCACAACAAAATGGCGTCGCTGAAAGAACTAACAGAACATTTTGCGAACGAGCTAGAGCAATGCTTTTTGACGCAAACTTAGACAAACGGTACTGGGCTGAAGCTGTTCACACTGCTGCTTTTCTAAAGAACATTTCACCAACTCGAGCTGTAAGAAAAATGACACCATTTGAAGCTTGGCACGATAGAAGGCCAAATTTAGAATACCTTCGTGTTTTTGGATGTAAGGCATTTGTCCAAATACCACAAGTCAAACGTCGAAAATGGGACCCAAAATCAGAAGAACTTCGGTTTATTGGATACGCAAACAACTGTAAAGCTTACCGATTGATAAATCCTCAGACATACGCAATTGTTGAATCCAGAAATGTGGTGTTCAACGAAAATGAAATGTTCATGAAATTGAACCAAGTTCCGGAACTGGACACAACTTCTCACTTCATTATCCCAGATGTACCTACATTACCCGTAACAGAATTCCCAGCGGAAACCAATAAAGAAAAAGATGAACTTTCAGTAATTGAAAAGCAAAATGATGAACCTCCGAAGATAGTTGACAGAATCATTGAACCCCCTGAGCTACAGCGTAAGTCAACAAGAGTACGAAAACCTCCTTCCCATTTTGATGACTATATAACTTATATGGGAAAAATAGAAGAAAACTATGACGATGACCTCCCAATATTGGCTTTAATGATCAATTCTGAAACCAATATTGTTGATCCATGCTCAATTGATGAAGCATTAAAACGCGCTGATGCTGAAGAATGGAGAAGGGCCATAAAAGAAGAATTAGATGCCCACGCTTGCAATGGAACTTGGGAAGAAACCACCCTACCAGAAGGACGAACTGCAATTGATCTCAAATGGGTCTTTAAGCTCAAGACCAAACCAGACAGCTCTATCGACCGGTATTAAGCACGCTTGGTTGCAAAAGGATGCAGTCAAATACCCGGAATGGATTTTGACGAAACCTTTTCTCCAGTAATCCGGTATTCATCTCTATGCAGCCTACTAGCATTTGCTATCATGAATGATTATGACATTGAACAGATGGACGCAGTCATGGCTTTTGTACAAGGAACTTTAGACGAAGAAATTTACATGAAACTTCCAATGCCTTTTGAAGACAGCAGAGAAGGACGGATAACGAAGACCAATAAAGTTTGCCGACTCTGAAAGACGTTATATGGATTGAAACAATCTGGCAGAGTCTGGAATAAATTACTCGACAAGAAACTTCATTCAATCGGTTTTAAACCAGCCGCATTCGACAACTGCGTCTACATCAGAGAAAGTACGAACGGACTGCTAATAATAGCTGTCTATGTTGATGATCTACTGATATTCGCAAAAGATTCTCGTTCGATGAGATGGATTAAGACGGAACTCTCAAAAAGATTAAACAAGAAGGAACTTGGTCCTGTGAGAAGCATTCTAGGAATCGAATTAAATCATGACAAGGCAAACGGCATAATGACGCTAAGTCAAAAGAAATATATTTCTGATCTCCTACGCAAATATAACATGACTGATTGCAATGCAGTTACCACACCGTGTGAAGGAAACCTGCAACTATCGAAAATGCAATCTCCAACAAACGATATGGAATGAAATGAGATGAGGAGCATTCCATACCGATCGTTGATTGGAAATTTACTTTATGCTGCTCAAGTGACGAGACCAGACATTGCGCATATTGTAGGAGAGTTGGCAAAATTTTGTGAGGATCCTGGTCAAGCACATTGGTCAGCAGCAAAGCGCGTGCTTAGATATTTGAAGAGAACTGCGGAGCTGGCGTTAACGTATTTACGAGATGGCAATCATGAAATCGAAGGATATAGCGATGCAAGCTTTGCCGACTGCACTGACACAAGACAATCGACCACAGGATACGTGTTTCTTCTTGCTGGTGGAGCAATTACTTGGAGCAGCAAATGACAAACCACGGTAGCTGCTTCCACGACCGAAGCTGAATATATGGCACTTTCAGCAGCGACAAAAGAGGCGATCTGGTTAAGAAAGTTTGCTCTCGAAATCCTGCAAAAGACAGCACCATTACTCTGAACGGCGATAACAAGGGTGCGATTGATCTAACCAAGAACACCATTTTCCACAATCGCACCAAGCATATTGATGTTAGACATCATCTGTGCCGAGAAGCTGTCCAGCAAAGCCAGATTAACATGGTTGCCAAAGAGATGGTTGCAGATTCCCTAACAAAATCTGTACCACGTGTGAAAAATGACTGGTGCAGAAAGCAACTTGGTTTGACCACTTGCTGAACGATCAAACCAGGGGGAGTGATGGAGGAAGTGATTACCTTTTCGTGATAATAGAGGGCGCTAGTCGTCTCTCTCTGTACATGAAATCTACCATGTAATTTCCGGTAATAAAAAAAAAGAGTGTCTATCTACCCATCAACATGGTGTATGTACCGTTTTTTTCTCGTAACCTTTCATACAATAGTAACTCTGTAGTCGTTCATAGTTCCTGTTGATGAGATGATCTCGAAATGCGTTGAACAATAAAGATGCTACAAATATTGCTATTACTGGACCTTTTTCTTTTATTTAATAATATGTATTGCATACAAGGATTTTTCCTGCGCACTCGTACAAAAATATGCTACCAGTCGTTTTACAAATGACCGGCGCTATTTTGCTACAGTGGAAGAATGGCGATCTATTATAAGATTTTTTTCGCATAAGATAAGAATCCCACTAAAATTCACGGGAAAATGTTAGAAGTTTACGATTCTGACTGTCTTGACTATTCAAATGTAAAATGCTTTGGGAAGAAAAAGATAGCCTTGCCGATAAACACCAATCTTGGCGGCCAGCGTCAGCAATTACACAAGCCATTTCCGAGGACAATAACAACATAATCAGAGAAAACTGTGTCAGTCCCTAACCATCAAATATATGGTAAATGCCTACCAATCAGAAAAATATTCCCTCTTGCTGATTGGAGGTTTACAAAGAAGCCTACGTGATTAACAAATAGGATAAACACAATGTGTTGGAATTACAAAATGAATTCAATTACAATAAAAAAAATTATTATTAGGATGGCAATTATACAAAAGGAAGTTATAAAATAGGCTGTTATAATAAAAAGGCTCTTATAAGCATACACTCATTTAATTCATTAAATGGTTCCTATTTACGTCACAGGGGTTCTTGTACTTGTTTATGTTGTTGTTAAAGGTATCCAGCACAGGATTTTCTTTCAAAACTCATCTGGTTTATCAGGATCCCGTCATTGTTAGTCTTTAGGTATCTTCTGATCTGTAGTGCCTCCTGCATCAGTATCCTGTTGTTGTCTCGTTCAAACCTCAAAACAGACATTATTTCGTGCATGGTTCCGAATGTATGCTTAATTTTTCCAAAAAAGCCGATTTGCTCTCGCCATTGATTTAGGGTATTCGATGTTCGCTAAATCGTTTTCTGAAGGATCTCTTTGAAGTAAAAGCATCCACATTCAGATCATGTTAGTTTGTAAACACTCCATGCGAAAAAGGTGTCGACCGGATTTTTGATGACAATTTATTATTTATGACAGTGACTTTACAAAAAAACGCAAAAATTTATCAACTGCAACAGGTTCGAGAAAATGAAGAAAGGTCCAACCAAAGGTTTTTTAAAAGGTTAGTGAAAAAAGTTTCGACTCTAACTTGTTTAATGTATGGAGGAATAAGTTAATGAAAACTTTAATTTTTTTTCTACTTGCCTTACAGTAATCCTCCCCCTCCCCATATAGATGGCCTTGTGAAGGTCCGAAAGTTTGACCATCCAATATTGTATTGAGTTCTACATTTTACTACTTGGGTAATAAAAACCGCAGTTAATTTCAAAAAATCTGTGCCCCCTCAACACTGTTAAGTCATGAAAAACAGCCAGCAACTTATGAGAAACATTACAGACCAGCAGCTAGAAGTTTACCATAAGATCATATCCTTGGATGTTGTTAATATATATACCAGCAATCCATTCCGGGAAATAATAGAAGATCGTCTCGTCTTGAACAACAGAAGATGTTGTGCGTAGAGACCTTGTGAGTTCTGTAAACATTTTACACAAATAGAACTCTTATACATTCAACGGAGAGTTTTATTGCATGAAAAGTGCCGTCTTAATGCGATATGCAATCAGCACTACCATATCCGAAGGGTTCCTTCAAGCACTAGAAGATAAATATATAAAACCCCTAATTGATAAAAACATGTGATATTTTATGCTCGCTATGTAGACGACACATGTATTATACTGGATGAAACCAAGATAGACCTCAACCAAATCTTCACTACATACAATGGATTCCATCCGATCATAGCATACACAATGGTAGGGGAGATACGAGGTAAAATTAACTTCTTAAAACTTACAATTCAAAGAAATGGAGACTAAAAAGGAATGGGCTTCAGCATATACTGTAAGCCGACAACCACCGCCAATATTATTAACTTCGATTCAAATCATCCACCACAACACAAAGCAGCAACCCTTAGATATTACTTCAACCGGGTAAGTTTTTATCTGATAACCAACAATGTAAAAAGGAAGAAATCAACCTCTCTTATGATATTGCCAGGAAGATTCCTTTTCCAATGTGGTTATCCACAAAATATACAACCAGACAAAACGATCATCCAGCACTCGATAGGATGCAACAACAGACCAGAATTATGCTCCTTTCACTTATTTGCTCCAAAATTTCAAGATTATGACGTATTATGAAATAAAGACGAAGAATATGTGCAAGTGCGCATTAAATCCAACAGGACTGCAACAAAATCCAGAAGACACATTTTCTGCATGCAGTGTTTATAAACTAACATGCCCTGAATGTGATGCTTTTATGTCGGATCAACGAAGAGGTCCTTCAGAGAACGATTTGATGAACATCAAAGATTCTGTATCAGCAGCGACGGCAGATCAGCTTTTTTGGACCACCTTATAAATAATAAGCATCCATTCAGATCAATGCACGAAATCATGTCTGTTTTGAGGTTTGAACGAGACCTCAAGAGGATACCGATGCACGAGGTACTACCAATCAGAAGATACCTAAAGAAAGACAATGACAGGATCCTAAAAAAACAAACGAGTTTGGAAAGAAACCTGAAGCTGGATGGCAATAACAACATCATAAACAAGCACAAGGAACCCCCTACGTAATTAGACACCATGTAATGAAGCCTCTAGACTGTGTGCTTAAAAGAGCCTTTTTTATAACAGCCTTATGTATAATTGCCATCTTAGTAATAATTTTCATTATTGTCATTCAATTCATTTTGTAATTCCCTCACATTGTGTTTACCATATTTGTTAATCATGTAAGTATCTTTGTAAACCACCGATCAGTATGAGTGAGTATTCTTCTGCTTGGTGGGCGTTTACCATATATTCGATGGTGGGGACTGAATTGGTTGTAGTCACTTCCTGAAGATGAAATTGTACTTAAAAATGCATATGCCCACTTCTTAAATGCTACATTTTTCCTATTTTGAGAACCTTTCTAGTTATTTTCATCATACGAAGACGGTTCTCATAACTTGGCTCAGTCTAACTTGTACAGGTTGACGCAACTCCAACCTATCAAGATGAACCTTTTTCTCCTTGAACAAATAAACATGTTCAGTTTAAACTAGGATGATTGTAGTGCCTATGCACTGGCCATTATAAAAGAAAATGTTTGATGTGTTTCCCAGCAATGTCAGTCATGTTGCGCAATCGGATTGCAAAATTGTTCTCACTACCTATTTTAGAATATCCATAATTTCTCGTTCAATAAGTGTTCACTGCTTGCCCAAATGCTTAGATTCCACAAATAAATAAAACTACTGATTTCATATCGGGTGAATACAAAGGCCAGTCAACACAATATCCACATGCTTCAGCTAATTTAGTGCCTTAAACAAACAAGTTACAGAAGATGCATTTATGTGACCAACATATATCAAGCAATTTTCATTAACAAAATACCTAACAATTACAGTTAGTACTAGATGAGAAATTGACATTCTAATCTTGGTAGGTAGGTCTTGGGCCACCCTGTAAATTGATTGTTGTGTCAGGATATTCAGACTTTCATGCTAGAAAAATTACCCTTCGACAAATTTTTCGAAATTTTTTCCCTGCAATCAATAGCTCCCTGGGCACAAGGAGTATAGAGTGTTTTCAAAATATCTTACTTAACTTTTTTATTCATTTTTGTAAATCAAAGTGTATTTTATAATTTTAATTTTGAGGAATACAGCGATTTATTAAATGTTTGACATGTTTACCTTGGTTATTTTTATGATGAATGAAATAATGCCCACCCTGCAATATCATGGCTTTCAGTTGTTTTCTCACTAATTAAGTACCATTTCCAAACAATATCTTATTGAGAGTAAAAAAATTAAAAAATTTAGTCATTGAAAAAAATTCAAAGGAATGGGTTGCAGCTTCTTTTTTTCATATGACTAATTATGTGTTAATTGATATCACATTAACTTACCTTAGAGAGATGCAAAAACCAACTTCATAGGAGCTGTTGTGTAACTCTCGCTTGATTGGTCTACTAAAACCACTGAAGTCAAAATTGTATTTTCATATAATTTTGCAACAAGAACATCCCCTCCAACATCATTACAATTACTGAAATTTTCGTTCCTTATTTTTTAAATTAAAATTATGAAGACCAATATCTAAGTTTTCATCTGAATATGTTAACAAATTCGATCCTTATGTAACGACGGAGAAAGTCTATATATAAACAAGTTAATCAATAAAAACATATTAGAGTTAAGGCTCCAAGATATGGTAAACAAGTTAATATGTAAAATGAAAGGAAAAAATCGGAGAAATGGAGTCGAACAAAGCAGCAGAAGTAGCTGGCTTATCTCCTCTACCACTTGACCAATAATAAAAAGAGTTGAAATCTGCTGACCCCCTTTCTTTAACAGTATCCGCGATGACCCCTCATGGTAGACAAAACGAGTCAGGTAACCGTAAACACTGGGTTGAATCCTCATCACGTAATTTTTCTTTCCGTTTTTTGCTTGCTTATTTCCTGTTAATTTATAATAAGGCACGCAAACCCCATGGGAAAATTGTTAAGGCACAATTCTGTGAAATCTATCCCATATTGAAAAAAATCTGTTCACCTGGCATATACGAGGAACTGAGAACCAGAATGGCATGAGTGCCAAATGGTTCTGAGATCCCCATTGGTTCTGATATTTTTTTACTTACAGTATACGTACGTATGTTATCAAAAATTTATAATTCATTAAAAAGCATCACCAGAAACTGTGGATGTAAAATCCATTAAGAAGAATGAAATATGGCCCCGATTTGAGTCTTCCTTAAAATGAACGTTGTGCTTTCCATACTGTCTATCAATTACACGAGAATTTTTAAAAATTACAACAACTTTCAGTCAGAAAATTGACTGATACTGTTTACGAAGAAGTTTCAGAAATTTTCCAGAAGAAGGATATTAAAAACTGAAATGCTGAATTGCAAAGAAAAACATCAGTATCTTGCACCTAACCTCTGGATGTAATATTGGCGAATTCTTCGAATATGCATATTTTATGTGTAACACACATAAGGGTTAATTTTCAAGGGCTCATGGAACCCATACTGCCCAATAATGAAAATCATTGCAACGAGCATTTTAAATCATCATACACATATAAAGAGATACGGTGAACCAAGACTTATGCGAGGTGCTAGCCAAAATTTCCCGAAATGTACCTCCATTAAATATGGAACTTACCTGATCTTTTAATTTCACTGCTTCTTTTTCAAAGTAGTCTATTTGGGAATCTATGCATCGCTTCCAGCAATGTTCCCACTTCTGGAAGCATTCCTGGAAGTCCTCAGGTTGGAGCATGTTTAATGCTATCTGCGATTTCGACATTTGGATCACTTTAATGGAGTCAAATCGATGCTCTTTTAACCGCAATATCAATTTTCGGAATAAGTAGAAATCGCAAGGTGACAGAGGTCAGCGCTCATGTTGTTTTTGTTGAGGAAGTCCCCTACAGCAAGTGATGTGTGTGCTGGAGCATTGTCGTGATGCAGCAGCCAGTCTTTCTTCTTCCACATCTCTGGCCTTTTGCGCCTCACATTTTCTCTCAATTGTCTCAAAACGTCCTGTAAGACGGTCCAAGGCGATCACAATCATCCTGAATGGTCTGCCTTTGGTCCTCTCGAATCACTTCACAAACTATTGTGATCATTTTGGAGTTATGCTTGTTGACGGTCGACCAGAATCTTGTCGTTTTGCACAGACTCCCAACGATCTTTGAAACATTCAAACTACTCAAATATTTGAATAGGCCCATAGCTTGTTCATGAAAAGACTCCTTCAAGAGTCTGTTGGTTTTAGCCACAGTTTTCTTCAGCTTTAATATCAAGAATCGCAACACGACCAACACAAAGAATGAGAAAAATAGCTCAAACTCAAAATCATGTGGACATTGGATGACACATATTCTTAACACCAACTATTGGTAAAACTTCGTACGTCTTACGGTTCAGTCAGAGGAAAAATTTGGATAGCACCTCGTGTATGACGTTAATTTTGATAATATTGATAATGTCTTATATACAGATTACTGGAATTCAAAGGTCGTGTTGTATCTATAACTGCTAGTGGTCTGCTTCTATTCTAGACAGTCGTCAATCAAAATCACCTCATTACAAAAGGGAGTATTTTTCTCATTTTATATTATGAATGACCTGTCTCGGCACATCATGCTTTTTAACTACTTCATTGTAATTCAACTTGGCATTTATTTCGGATAGAGTAGGAAAGCCATATTATGAACTGCTGGGTAATATTCACAGTTTAACAGATTCAGAATAAAGTTCATCAAGAAGAGACAGAAATTGGCGATGATTCAGTGCGTGAGAGCGAATAAAATTTACCAAAGATGTAACAGATATTAAAACAACTCATATCAACACGCTTTGCACATAATGATTGTTGGCAAATAATACAATGAAAAATAATTGCTTTTGATGTACCCACATTCTCACAAGTTTTGGCGATTTGCCCAACCAACTCCAACTTTATACAAGACAATTGTTTCCTCCATCAACTGCCAAACATTGCAGTCGATTGCAGTCCAAATTATATTTTATTAGTTTTTCTTGAAGTTCTTTGAAGATATCCTCTCCTGTTGAAGTGTCATGCATGCTATGAAGTGCCACTCTCTCCTGTGTGATATTAAGTTCATCATCGATGCCATGGATAAATACTAGGAGTTGTAAGATATTGGAAACATCAGTTGATTTTCATCTCGCGCAAGAGTGTACTGATTAAAATCTCGTTCTTTACCTAAAGCTTGCTGTAATGTTATTTTTCATATTTACAACCCGACGAGCGGGAATAACTTACCCATTATTTCCATCAAATATTCTTTGATGATATTGCCATCGATAGATGGTTTTCCTCTTTTATGCAACACATAACCAACCCTGTAACTTATTTAGTTTAAGGCTAAATTTTCTTTTGTAAAAAGTTACGTTTTGTAAATATTCCTTGTTGAGAACGTAGGCAACGATGTAATGATTCAAATTTTTCTTCTGCAGCTTATCATTAAATTCTGAAAAAGTTGAAGCGTGTTTTGAATCATAGTGACATGTATATTATATCCTTTCAACACAGCAACAGTTTCTTTGCAAATAAGACATAAGGCTACGGGTTGCACATTGGCCGCATCGTTTCCGTGCTTTAAAAACACCCATATGTTTTTATGTATATCAGTCTCCTAATATAGCAATGTTTAGCCCATTTATGCATTATTCTCCCGCGGGCATTACTTTGGAGAGCTACAATATTCACAGATAG
This sequence comes from Rhysida immarginata, assembly GCA_023313115.1. Lineage (NCBI taxonomy): Eukaryota > Metazoa > Arthropoda > Chilopoda > Scolopendromorpha > Scolopendridae > Rhysida > Rhysida immarginata. The sequence continues at coordinate 324,256 of JAHWFO010036126.1, forward strand.
TTTTTGGTGATGTATGTTAGCCATAGGCCTCCTCAAGCAAACGACATCCATGCTATGAAGAAACACCACTTCCGGCATGTATGTCGACTACATTAGAGCATTAGATAGGGAGGGTATGGACAATTGACTGTTGCAGCCATTTTGCCCCCCTTTTCAGAGCTACTGACGCTGCTTGGGAAATAGTCATCTGATACTCAAGCACTGTTTTTTCACTTCTTTCTCATATCACTGTTATAATTTTCATTTAATTATTTCTTCTTTAAATGATACAATTATAAATTAAATAATATTTAATGGTTAAATTAAAAATAAAATATATAAAATAAACATGTTACGTTTTTAAATTCCTTGTTGATTATCTTCGTATGTGTTATTTCTTAGAGTTTTAATAATTTAAAATTATAAAAAATAATGATATATGATAATGAACGTTTTCAAACCTTGTTTCTGGGTTCACCTTCAAAATGTTAATTTTCCCATAGCCCACGAGAGAGACTAGAGCCCTGGCGCGAAAAAGTCACCTGATGCGAAAAAGTTACCTGATCAACTTCATCCAAATAACAATGTAACATTCATTGTTTCCAACAAGTGAAAAATTGCTGATTATTAAAATCCAAGATGGAAACAAAGAAGGTTACATTGTTTTCAGACTAAGATGATCAGGTGACTTTTCCGCGCCAGGGCATGTCTTTCACGTGGGCTACGAATTTTCCATATTTACGTAATTACTTTTTATAACATTATTGTTAATTATTAATTATCTTTTAGCAATGTCGAATTGCTAAAAGATCCATCGTTTCTCTATATGTTAAATCCTATCATCTTTGGCAATTGATATGCCAGAATTGTACACATAGCAAACCAAAGTTGTTATTTGAAAAATATAAACAATATCTTGTGTGGATCAATAACCCTACCCATCTCCCTATACCTTCCAAGATAGTAGAGCGAGATATGCAAAGTGGTGATAAACGTACTGAAATCTTCCTGTCACGTTAAAATTCGACTATCCGCAGTGGAAGTTGCTTAATTATATATGTACAGAGAAATACCATACTTTGTGCTTAAATTAAAGTGATTTATTAACATAATATAATAAACTAAAATACACAGTTTACCCAAGGGTATGCCAAACGAATGGAAGGATTTAAATGGTAATTTACCTATCACTCTTAACCATGTAAGGTCATAGCCCGTGTTTGGGTAATGGGGCGGAATCCTACTAACACGTAGGAAATCCGCCCGAATGAGGCAAAAACTAAATCCAGTTGAGCAAGAAACAATAACTGTAAAAATTATAATAGCAATTAACTTTCAGGTTGGAAACTAGAAACCAATAATTACAAAAATTCAAACAGAAAAATACACTGAGAATATTAGTTCAGTAAATGAAGCGTAATGCCATGCATGCGTCTTTCACGGAGAACAGGAATCACGTCCACTGCACTGAACACTCTCTATCAGTTCTCTTTCTCTAGTTCTATCTCCGTCATTGCTGAACGAGATATTTTTCCTACAAAAACTCGGTTGCTTCGGAGCTTTTTCCACTCGACTGTATCGTGTCGAAGCTCCGCTCTCTCTCTCCTTTATGCAGTTATCCCAAAACGCCTCTTGACGCCGCGCTCTTTTCTGCGCCGTTTCCACCTTTGCCAGCTGCTTCCTACCGCCTGATCGTGCTTTGCTCTCAAATTTGCTTGGCCCGTTTATGCTGGATGCTGTCAATAGATGGCAGCACCCGTAATCAGACATTGCTCCCCAGCTGATTTGCACGGCTGGGGACATCGGGCAGCTTAATTGTCGCATTCCTATTTGACATGCTCGCCCCCTCCTGCTTAGTTGCTTGTCTGCTATGCATTTTCCCTTTCGGAATTCTGGAGAAGTACCTGGAAATCGCGTCGGCTATAATATTGGTGGCCGATTTTATGTACTTAAGAGTGACATCGAACTCCATTAAATACTGGACCACATTAGCCTGCAGTCGGGTCAGCCTTGGTTGAGTGAGTAACTTTGTTACCGCCTGATTGTCAGAGTAAATGACCAATGGCACTTGCTGCAGGTAATGTCACCTTCAAAATTTTAATTTTCCCGTAGCCCACGAGAAAGACTAAAGCCTCCTTAAGATAAAACCTATGTTGGCAAAGCCTTTCTAATACGCGCCTTGTGTGCTTACGCAGCGCCGCCAAAGTAGGAGCAAAAACCAGCACATCGTCAAAATACACAACGACCTCTTTGTTTAGTAGCCCCCACAATGCCTCATTCAAGGCCTTAGTAAATGTGGAGGCTGCCCCCTTAAGACCAAAAGGCATTACCTTAAACTCATGTGACTCCAAGGGTGTTTTGAAGGCCGTGAGTTTCGTGTGTGCTGGCCTTACCCTAATTTGGTGATAAGCCTGCAGGATGTCGAGCTTCGTAAAATATTTAGCGCCTTTAAGCTTATCAAAAAGTGCGTCGGTTCGCGGTATCACATAATTATTGTCTTATGTCATTTTATTTAGTTTGCGATAATCAACGCACATATGAAGCTCGCCATCCTTCTTAACTACAAATAGTACTGGTGATGAGAAGGAAGAAGTGGACAGCTTAATTAGGTGCTTACTTAATAGCGACATGACCGTGTGTTCCAACTCCTCCTCCTCGTCTTTGGATAGCGGATAAAGTGGGGTGTTGAACAGTGTGAATGTCTGTTCTAGCTTAATTTCATCCTGAGTTGCCCTTGAAGGCAGCAGGCCTTTAGGCAGTTCCTTATGAAATAAATCCTTGAACTCCTGGATAAGGGGCAGGAATAAATAGTGAACATTAATAACAGTTTCTTTATCTTCCTTACCCTCGGTTCTCCCCCTTATAAGAAAAACTGGTACCTCAGGTTCCTCCTGTAGCATATGGCACAGATCTTTATCGGATATAAGAGATAACTCGCCCCCTTTCCACTGTGGCAGCCACCATTTCTTCCCACTGAGTAAAACCACACACCGTTTCGTTTTCCAGTCAAAGTGGACCTTATGCATTTGGATCCACTTCATTCCTAGTATTATATGGAAGTTGGTTATGCGGGCAATATTGAAATTTAATTTCTGGGCGTATTTTCCACTTTCAACGGGGACTAAATAGGCAGCATTGTCAATGGTGGTGGACCTTCCATCAGCGAATGATGCTATCTTGTTATGATTAGAAATGTCAGTGAGCTTTAGGTTTAGATCTGTAGCTACGTCTTGATCCATGTAGCTTTCTAATGCTCCTGTGTCCACCAGGGCCTTGCATACTGGCCCTTTAATTGTCACCTGAACTATACACAGCTTGTTGCAGACATCATTATGAATGAAACTGATTTGTTCCTTGAACTTTTCCTTTCCTTTTTTTTTTTGAAAATTATCCTTACAGTCTCTCTTCATATGACCAAGCTTGCCGCAACAGAAGCACTTAATGATTCTTTTCTGGGCGCCCCCTCCTCTGCTTGAGCGATCGGGTGAATGCGCCTGTACCGCATCTACCTCCATGGGTTTGTACATCGATACCTCGGGCATCGTGTGGGCGCGGAACCATTTTTCAATGAAGTCAATGGCTTCCTCGACTGGCAATCCTGCTTTCACACGCAACTGTGCTGCTAACTTTTCTGGAATAGCTTGCATTGACTTTGAATCAAGAATTCATTGACTTTATTTCCTTTAAGCTTTAGCTTTTGCAGTTCCGCCCGGCAGGTCATCTGAGTTTGACCGCCCACAAAAGCATTAGTGAGTAGTCGCGAGAAATTACCCCAAGTTGTCAATGCTTGAGCAGGAGCAATCGCAGCGTACCAGCTCGATGCAGCTCCTTTTAAATAAGCAGGAACGAACTGGGTGCAATGTTCCAGTGGTATGCCTTTACACAAGGCAATGACCGCAAATTGACGTAAGAACTCTTCTGGGTCCTCCTTGGGGGTACCTGCGAAATACGGGAATTGAAGCCTGTTCAATGTCTCTTGAGAAGGTGAATTATGTATGAGGTGAAGTGCCTGCACTAGCGCGTTAAATGAGGTACGTGAGTTGCCGCAGCAGCAGCCGGTTCGTCCAGTAGACCCGCTTGCAAGTGCGGAAAACCTCCCTCGTGATTCACTACGTAATTGCAATTTCCTATACACTTCTCTTGGGTGCCTAATCTTGCTATTCTCCCAAATAGACAGCACTGGGCCTAAACGAAAATCGCAACAGAAAAATTCTCTTCAACATTGCCCCTATATCCCACTGTATAAGGTACGAAGACCTTAATAATTGAACTAATAATTACACTATTGAAAATCAACTCCTTAATAATTAAGCTAATGCGAGGCTCAAATTCCGACAGAAATTTTTGGAAAAGACTTGTTAAAATCAGCACTAACACGCAGAACTCAGTGATTCGACCCCTTTGCTGAAATGGCACAACACACAAGGATATGCTCCTGTACACAACCAACGCGTGAAAAAATAATTTACAAGACAGAACTTGAATTACCGAAGCGCAATTTGTGAGGTGTTTTAATGCGCAGAAAGCTTGATTTCAGTTGGACAGTCGTTAAAAAAAAATATCCCAGCATGGGACTGGAAATACATGTATAGCCCCAAAGAAATATTTTGTATGGAGACTAATACAAACGGACTGTTTAACAAGAACCAAATCTGTGATATGGAATTAGGATAACTAAACGCTAACCACAATGCACAATGTCTGGAAAAAAATCCCTCTTTGAAACGCTAAAAGATACGAGCTAACACAACGGATACTAACATGAAACTCTAATGAACTGGACTCCTTCGTGGATAAATGCCACGTAAACATTACCCACAACGTATAAATTTGTGATAAAGTAGTGTACTGAGTTCCTCCGTGAATCGTTGCCACGCGAATGCTAACCATAACGCACAAAGATATGCTCTGTCACGTTAAAATTCGACTTAGTGCAGTGGAAGTTACCTAATTATATGTGTACAGAGAAATACCATACTTTGTGCTTAAATAAAAGTGATTTATTAACATAATATAATAACCTAAAATACACAGTTTACCCAAGGGTATGCCAAACAAATGGGAGGATTTAAATGGTAATTTAGCTATCACTCTTAACCATGTAAGGTCGTAGCCTGTGTTTGGGTAAAGGGGCGGAATCTTACTAACACATAGGAAATCCGCCCGAATGAAGCAAAAACTAAATACAGTTGGGCAAGAAAAAATAACTGTAAAAATTATAATAGCAATTGACTTGCATATAAAAGTTTCAGCTTGGATGCTAGAGACCAATGTTACAAAAATTCAATTAGAGAGTCCATAACAAAACATTCACTTCATGTTGCGTTAGCTGGTCTGCTTTCTCCACTATACACAGCGCAACAGTATCCAATACTGAAGCTGGCTGGAGGGGAAAATCAAATCCTCCGCTCTTTCGTACAATAAGAACAATTGTACACCTTACAACAGTCAGCGGCAACACACCACGTTTAAATTTGTCCTAAGACGTAAATAACTGCAAAGAAAGAAAAGACGGAATTAGTCTACTGCAGACCGCCTTTCAACGCGCGAGAGATAATTAGATTTTCTAAACAACCTCGCGCCAATTAGATGCAAATTTTAATGGCTTCTTAGGCTTACTGTCATTTACTACCGGTAATACATTAAGCTAAAAAAATTACGCGTAGTTACTTTAAAAGAAACAAACATTACGCACTTGGGAGCGTCATTGCATATGAGAGTGAGAGAGAGCATTTATTTGTAAGCATGTAACTTGCTTACGTTGTATATGGAATGATGTCGCTGAGATAATCCTGGCATATAACCCTCGTCTCTCTGACTTGTTCCATCCCTGTTCCAATCCTTGGCACTATCAATGAAGTTCGGCTGAGCACGTCAGTGGTGACGACAAGAACATTTATAGGATTTCCCTTGAGGACTGGCTTGAAAAGTACGACATGGCGGGCTCTGCTGACTCCGGGCTCTGCTGACGTACATACTGCTTTCTCCTTCTCGGGCTCCTCACTGGCCCGAATCAGTGGATCTTTTTATCCACTCGCCATGACGTATAGGATTATTCAGAACTTTAACAGCGCTGGACATATGTTGATTTATATCTTGTGTACAACGATAATGAGAACCAAAAAATTCGCAAGTGCCTTTAAGGTAACAAGAATAAACGCAATTTATAAGAGAGGTGACTCGACAGACATTTCCAACTACCGCCCGATTTCAGTAATGTTTCAAATGTCTAAAATTGTGGAAACATTTTTTTCCATCGTTTATGTGACTATTTGTGGTCTCAAATACCCAATCAACAGAAGGGTAGTAGGCCAGGTTGCAAAGTTACTTGGATACCATTATTTATCTTTATAAAGGCTACTGAGGCTTATGCCCGTGGTCATAATTTTATTGTTGCCTAAACTGATGTTACTAAAGCCTTTGACACTGTCTCTAGAAACCAACTTTTTTATGATTTGGCCTCTTTGGGGGTCTCAAAGGCTTATCTGGACTTATTAATGGATTATTTTAGGAATCGGGAAAATATTATCAGCATAAGACCCCTAATAGGTAATAAGTCTACTCGTGGACTTTTTCAGGCCTCGAGCATTGGTCCACTCCCGTTAGCTGTTGCTACTGCCTCGATATATTTCAACACAGTAATCTGGAGTTATGTTGACGATAATTTCCTGTTCGCAAGCGATCCCATTCAAGATCATAGCTTGGTTCAGAACTTTCTTCATCAAGATTGACATATTTATCAAATTGGTATGGTAGTAGAGGATTGTGTCTCAATACTACCAAAACCATTGTAATGGCTCGCCATAAAGTAGGAAATTCTACAAATACAGTTACAATACTTGGCATTGTTTTTGATCCGAATCTTAGTTTTAATGACCACATTGACCAACTTATTACTACTCTACATCGTAAGACTTATTTGGTTAAACGATTAAGATCATTATTGCATATTACTCAAATTTGTCTATTTATTACAGTGGTTATTATTCCAAAAATAGAGTACGGGGCCGTATTTTGGTCTTCATCTACGATAGTGAATTTTAAGAGGTTAACGGTACCATATAACCATCTAATTAGGACCGCCTTTATAATGAATAGCTTAGACTCTGTAACGATGAAGTGTTCGAGCCATCAATTACCGATTCTTGGTTCTATCAGTAAGGCGTCATTGACCATCGAACTGTCTATAGCTTTATGAGAAGATTCTCATCCAGCATCGTTTGTCAAGACATGGTTCACTTCTCAAAAGAATATTCGAGTAACTCGTTCCTATTTGTAGTACCCATCATGACGTCAGCACATAGATCCAAACATTTTCCTTATAATGCGAATGATTTACCATTTAGCTGACCTGTTCTTTTAGCTGATATCCATTGTTGTTTCAGGCAGACAAAAATGTTTAAAGGGTGGCTTAGTTTCAAATATGCAGCAGTCCGAAGCAATTGAATCATGATAATTTTATTAGATTCAACAAACAAATCTGTTAATACTGTCTCAAGCAACCTGCAAAACTGGCAACCAGCAGATCTGACCACTCCCCAGCAATGTAGACATTGGAGAGAGTAGAACCCATGCTGCAGCAAGCGCCATTGAAAATTGAAGATGGCCTTCTCAAAGGCGAGAGACTTGACGGACTTCAACATGGCCGGATGAACAGCCAAACCACCCCCCACCATCGAAGGGGATAAACAGCAGCTCCGAACGGATGAGATGACGGGCTGCTGAATAACCCACACACAGTCAACTATCGCACTACTCACCTTTAAATGAGATACTTAGATGTCAAGATCGGTAGAACGTGTGTCTGGACAAACCTCGCCTTGACAAACATCGAGGTGATAAAACGAGAGTGATTGCTAAGGTAGGCGATGCATTTGGCAATTACCAGCTGCCAGTGACGAGAGTCCATATTGGGTGAAAAGGAAAACACATATCCCAGCACTGCTGACACAACGTAATTGGGAAGGATTGAAGATAGTCTACTATCCATTTCCCAATAGCGATGACTTTAGACTTGAGGAGATTGATGGAACTTCCCGTCGAAGTAGTAAAGAGATCAAAGGATTCTTTATACATGCCCAGGGAATACGGATCAGATGCAAAAAGCACTACATCATCACCATATGCCAACATACGGATGTTGATGGAAGCAGCTGGAAATCATACCCCCGGACATCTGGGTGGCAATTATGATGATGCAAGAGTGGCTCGAAATAGAATATGTATAAGAGGGGAGAGATTGGACACCCCTGCCTATAGCTTTTGGACCGTTCGAAGAAAGGCGAGTTGGAGCCATTAATCGCCACACATGATATGGCAGCTGCATACAGTGCTAAGATAATTGTAGCAAATTTCCGAAGATGAAGATGGTGAAACACTCGGAAAAGAAACACGTGATTCAACTTGTCGAACGAGGTCTAACCCAATCTTTCTGAAAAAAAAAATTGACGGAGGCTCTGGTGACTGCCAAAGCCGCGGGTTTTTAAGGCGTAGAACTACTACTGTATGTTATTATTGGTTACCGTTTGTGTGTATTTTTTGGCGAAAAAAAAGAACAAATTAAAAAAAAAGTTACTATATTCAATTACACTACAATTTTGTGAAGAATGGGTCTGTGATATGAAAAGTAACAAACAGATGAGAAAAGTTTCGGAGTTATATTTCTAGTAAATGACAGATCAATGTAAGTATTTCCCAATGTACTTGGATAGTTAGTCGGGACTATGTCTAAATTGAAATGATGTTTCATAAATTCAAATGCTCCTTCGTTTCGTTTGGCATCCATATTACAACCTGTGACAATAAATTTCGGGGAATGACGTCAAATTGCTAAAGGTCGTAAGAGTGCATCATCGTCGTATCCTGCCCCAGACAGGTCGAGACATGTTTAAACAAATTTGAGAGAATCAGCGCTGCGAGTGTGTTTATTGTGTTTAAACAGGACATTGAAGAGAGAAGGCGTTGTACTCGCGGTCGAAACCCAAAATGGATCAGCGAACGAAAGAGACTCATGAAATGATGGCAACAGTTTACAAAGAAAGTGCTATTACTTTGAAGTGTGTTTATGAGTGGTTTAAACGGTTTCGAGGAGGCTGGAACACCGTAGAAGACGCCCCCCGAAGTGGCCAGACATCCGTCGTAATGTTACGACTCAACTGAAGGCTATCCCAGGAGTTTCCAGGACTAGTATAGGCGTTCTCAGAAGTGCATTGCCATCGACGGGGATTACTTTGAAGAAAACTAACTGCTGTTTCATGTAAGCGAGCAATCCACTCTCAATATGCCATCATTCACCGAACTTTATTGTCACAGGTTGTAAAATCGCCCATCAATGTTACAGGCATATCCGCATCCACCTCAAACTCTTCATCTATTTGCTTGCAGCTGTCGGTGTATTTCTTTAATCCAGAAAACAAGAACATTTTTAAATCTAAACGTGAAGTATTTGGATGTACATATATCGAGCCCAATATAAATTTTGAAGAACCATTTAAGGTAACGCCCACCAAACATAAATCGCCAACTCCATAGTCAATCATTCTCCGTCTTACATTTATGAGATGCTCGACAGGTTTACAGTCTACTACACTATTTAAATTTCTATAAATTGCCACACCACTCGCTTTACGCTGCCCATTTGCTGTCTTAGATCGAAGAGTATTGTTCATGAATGCTTTTAATTCGAACTCTTGTATCTGAATCAGTCCTGAAAAAAGCCACGGCTGAAACGCGTCGGCTCTATGTCGTAAAATCACTGTTGTTTTAAAGACCCATATATTTTATATTTTTACACACAACTAAGACCAACATGTTTGAAAACATATATTATTTTAGTCAGATTTATTGTTTTGTTTCAAGAAATTAACAAAACTTCAACGTTCATTTCTTAAAATAATTAATCTGCTTAAAATAATATGTATTTTATTATTTTACAACATATTTTTAATAGAAAACTAGAAGCGAACCCACCCGTTTGTATAATCGAGAAATAACCCATTGTTAGATTTTTTCTTTGTTGTGACAAAGTCCATCGTCGCTGATTTTATGTACTGATTTCGCTGGCAGATGACAGGATTTCAGGATATTATCTTAAAACGCTCGTGTTTCCATGTTTTTATACCTAATGCACAGGCCTTTTCTCGTAGGCCATGGTTAGCTCCAATTAGTTCCAATCAGCCTGGTTCCAATACACGCCGCACACGTTTCTAATACAGTGCTAACGTATATGCTGCAGCAGCGCCACTCCGTTATTACGACGGCGAGCATAAAATTCACTTAACTTTAACTTGCTGTAACTTTTGACCCAGTGGCTCATTTGGTGAAATTTTTGCTTATTATTCAAGACTCAACCTTCCTCTTTCCAACGAGATAATGACCATAGTTGTAGGATACAGTGATAGAAAGATATAGACTGAGATATGTACATCACTTTTTGAGCGAAAAATCGCGTCTGAATTTTTCCTCAGCTGCACCCCTGATAAACGTAGTTCTACGTCAAAACGACAGATCTTGGATTTAAGAGAAAGCCACGAAACTGGCAACGTAAGCAGGTTGTGAAGATGTCTTTCCATAAACCGAACGAACATTCCCTTGTATTTATCGATGTCAAGCAGAGAAATGTTCAGATATCATTTGTTCAAAGTAGGGCCTGCAGAGGAGGCTGGGAATGGAGGGTTCCAAGACCACTTGATGGCACTGTGGTCAGAAAACGAGCATGGAATGACCTCCATGGAACCCAGAGCACCAGCGAAAGTGGCGTCTACAAAAAAAAGGTCCAGCCTCGAAGACACAGAGGGCCCTTGATGAAAGGTGGACCCACACTGGCTGGAATGGGAAGAAGATCAAAAAGTGCATTCCACGGGCACAACTGGTAGACACACACGGACGAAAGGATGTTCTCATCCGGATGCCAATTGAAGTCCCCAGCAACCACTACAGCCAAGGACGAGCATAGATAATAGTCTCAATCTTCGAAGAATGTCCGTTTCTCTGCTGATAAACACCGAGCGTACACATTAAGCAATCGGAATTTGAGACCAGATAGAAGGAAGTCTAAAGAAATTACCCTGCACTCGCAGTCAAACACGTAGTTCGACACCACAATGGAGGGGTTAAAGATGATGGAGGCAATCCCCTGCCCACGTGGCGAAGATGAGTTGATGAAGTACTGCGCAAATGTATATTGACTGCGAAGGCCAGGGAGGTTAGCAAGCTGTTGCGAAGCAGCAAGCTTCACCTCTTAAAGAAGGAGAATATCTGGCCTGTACAGGGCAACGAATGATGATAAAAGCGATTGCTTGAAGGACAAACCAAGGGAACGAACGTTTAAGGAAAATCGCAGTCAAAGACAGTTTGAAGTGGCAGTCAAAAACAGTTTGATGCCACGATGGAGGGGTTGAAGATTATGGAGGCAACCCCCTGCCCATGTGGTGAAGAATAGTTGATGAAGATCTTTGCAGATGGATATTGACTGCGAAGGCCAGGGAGGTTAGCAAGCTGTTGAGAAGCAGCAAGCTTCACCTCCTGGAACAACTGACCTGTACAGGGCAATAATTGATGACAAAACCGATTGCTTGAAGGACGAACCAAGGGTACGAACGTTCAGGGAAAAGACCTTCACTGCGAAATTAAGCTGACAGAGGCTGACCTGTATCTGAAGGAGACTTTAGCCTCACTGACGAGGGAGGAGGCTCAGATGTCTCCCGTCTAAGGCAGCGAGCACGTCCCGAAGAGGAAGAGGGATTGCGATGATGATGGTTGGTGCAGCTGTCTCTTTCAGAAGAAGAGGACACAGGAACCCTGTCCCTCTTGCTACGATGACGTCGGGCCTTTTGCTTGCGAGGGCTCTTAGGATTCACAAGAAGATCTTACTGAGCAGACGCTGATGGATTTGAGGTCCTAGCAGAGGAAGAAATTTTACCAGGCGATGGCGCACAGACGATTCGCAGAGACTGCGATACCGATGAAAGCGTGGGTGGAGGAAGAGATGGAAACTCCTCCACAGCAAACACCGACGCAGAGCACAACGAATCGTCTACGATGACTTCAGCAGACGGACTGTCCTCCAACACATGGCGAAGGAGGAGGAGAAGAAACAGTCTCACGAATCACATGAGGCCCAGGAGGGGAAGGAGGAATTTCTCTTCCAGGAGTCATAGGAAGAGGCGACGATGATGGGGTTGTCTTCGATTTTCTTGGTGAAGGAAGAGGCGTGGTTGCTCTGTTTGGCTCTGGTGACTTGGTCATCTTTGCTGATTGATAGGACGACATTCCTCGAGGCGGTAGCGTTGAGTGGCTGCTGTTAGAGCATCTGACTTCTCTTGACACTGTTGGAATTTGTGCACAGTCTAGTGGCAGAACTCACATTTCCGAAGGAGAAGACAGTCTTACCTAACATGGGAGGTCTTTTTGCAGTACTTGCAGCACCGCCTCTGTCCCTTGTAAGACATGGAGACACAGCCTCTACGTATGACAATGAACTCAGGAATGTCTCTATGGAGCTCCATGTAGACTACGATGTCGCCTGTCATCTGAAGAGGAGAATTAGGGTGCAGGGGGTATGAAATTCTTCGCTCCACCCTGTAGTTCGACATGTAGTCTCGGAGATACTTTTCAGCCATCAGTGGCAATGCACCCCGGATGAGAACTGGAACATAACTCAGGTGGACGATGGTTTACCCAACCTTAACAAAGTCCGCAGCCACTATACGTTCTGTTACATTCTGTTGCCTGCAGAGCATCTTCAACTCTGTCGGAGAAAGCCTCTGCAGGATAGAAACAGCGGGGTGACCCGACAGTAGAACTGGAGGTATACCCGTTTTGGCGTATACCTCCTTCATAAACATGCTGACGGCAAAGGGCCCATGGGCAATCATGTCCACCATGCGTTCCATGGGGACATTAAAACTTTTGAAATGTTGGAAGAAAGAAAGACTACCCCCAAGAGACACCAGGCGGGGGGGCGGGGGGAAACGCTACCACGCACTAAACACTCTAAGAAGAACTGCTCAAATTTTAGAGTGGCAGAGTAGTGAAGAATATTTTTTCAGCAGGTGAATTTATACTTTTTAAGCAATAATTTAAACGTGCATGGCTGTACGTGATGACAATAGGGAGTCACTTCCTAGCAGCATATGTATGTAAATAAAAGAACAACTGAAAATTATCTTCAACAAACAAATATTAAACTGACATTGTTAGCCAAATTAAAGGAATTCTAAATAGCCAATTTAAGAAAAATTTACAATTCCCCAATGGAACGTTAAACAACTTATTTTCAACAGAAAATAGTTATTTTTATTTAAAAAAAAAACAACATAACTACACAGATATACATATCTAAGTAAACAGGACCCTAAAAAGACATATATAGTAGCTATGTGAAAGAAAGTGTATACACATCCAGGAAACATTTAGAACTAGATTAAGCTCAAGATTACAATACCAAATCATTAAGTATTAAAAACACAATGTAAAGATGAAAAGTCAAGAGCAAAGTTTAAATATTCAAAGAAAAGTCTAAAAATTGAGAAAGAGTTTTTTAAAACATCAAATTTCTCATATAAAAAGAGCAATACATTGCCAAGAATAATTTAAAGGATAAATAAAGAAAACTAGGAAATATAAATGTTAAGATTAAATTAATTCAAAATCACAAAGAGTTTCATTCTTTTTTTAATCTGATGAGTGAATTAAGATCACTTCATTCCGGGTATCATTATACTGAAAAACAACAAAAAAATAAACTAATTGCACTTAAGATTGAAAGTTATAATTAGGCTGGGGTATCCTTTAAAAGAAAAATGAGTTGATCAGTCGGCCAACTTATGATGAAGACAAAGTATTGCCAAAAAAAAAACAAGAGTAATGTGATGTCAACACCTCCTAGAAAGAAAGCCAAACAATTGAAAGGTTATATATTGTTACATCATCATAAGTCGACCAAATTTAGGACTTATTATGGATAAAAACATGGTCTTTTAATCCTCTGGTCTGTGCACTCGGGATTAAAACAATTAGACTGTTATATTTACTGAAGAGTCGATTTTTGTTCCTCCATTGCTTGAATTTGGCTACAGCCCAAACTTAATGTGTTTTAAGGATCGTACCAGAGACAAATGAAAGAAAGAGACTGGCTGTGACTTCCTCTCTAGTGGTGCCTTCGCGCGAGACGACTGGCAAGAAACAGCTGATCGCTCGAGGCAATGCATGTGAATCGATCTGTTTGTTTTGGTTTGGTTTGTTTGGTATTAACCCACCGGGAAGCGCACTGTTTTAAAATTTACAACACTGGCGTTTTTTTGTTCCTAGCAAATATTTTTATAGCAGAGATTATGGCTCCTGCATCTATTCTTTTCTCTGACTACTTCTATCCCAAACTCAAAGTAAAATGACCTTGCCTTTTTCCGTTTCATAGCAGGTCAGAATTTTAACAGTGAGCATCAATCGCCGTTGTACTTTTTACAACATGCGCCTACTCGTGACACTTTAAAACTTTGCCGTTTATGGTTTTGTTGTGTATTTTTAAAAATTTTTCCTCATTCAACATTAATGATATCGAGCAATAGGATTTGCAGGAGGATGATTATTTTGGCAGTGACTTGGAAGAGAGTGAGAATGAATCTAAGTAAATCAAGACAGTATATATTGTAAAATTTTTGATATTATTATCGTTTTGTTCCATTTTATTGAAATTATTTTGTTTACATTTCATCTCATTATCATTCAGTTGTTCAATAGAAAACATAGCTAATCATTATTTAATAGGTTAAGCTAATAAAAAAGGCAAAATATTAAATGTTGTAAAAAATACAACAGCGCGACTAATCGAGAAAGTGAAATCAGCACGCCTACCCAAAGGTTAACGTCCTTTTCAACTGCTATGGTCATTTCAGGACAATGTTATAGGTGCCGCAAATTTTGCCCTGCAAGGGTTCTTTAACGTGCAGCCGGCAAATGACTACACGGGACCAACAGATTTACTTCCCTTCCAAAGGAAGTGCGTGATTTCAGGATTTTCCTCCTTGAAAAAATCTTCATTGTCCTCGGCCGGAATCGAACCCGCGTCCTCGGGCATCAGACGCGATCACGCAACCACTGAGCTACTGATGCCGATGTGAATCAATCACAAACAATTATTTTTTCTGATATCTACCTACGATATCTGGATGAATTTATTGGAGGACCACCAGGAAAACTTTCTCTATTAAAGAAAATAAATAATCATCCAATTCGGTCCATCTGATAAAAAGTTTTTTGGTGATAAATAAAGTTATTCTTAAACATAAATTTAAAAAAAGTTATGCAATAATTAACCAGGAAAATTCTCCTTTATAGATTATAATATGAAAATTAAATAAAATAAAATATACAGTTCACCAATTATAATCCAAATTATTGTTGATTTGTACGAGATGTATTAGTTATAATCTCTCCTTCTAATAACTAATAGGACCACATTCTCATACATATTGGCCAAATCGTTTTTTAATAAGATCCAATAATCCAATTCACAAGTAATTATAGTAGTACAATATGTGGAATAATCAATTGTTTACTTTATTGAACTGAGTATTATTTCTTCCTTTTCTTTTAATTTAAAATTTTAAAATATTTGTGTTTAAAATATTCGTTAGGCATTGAATCAGCTATTTGCATTCATTAAAACTATACTTTATCGTGGTTGATGCAATAAACTTTAAAAAAAAAATCAGAAAACAGGTTATGCTTACTAATACTTCCAGAAATCATCTATAAATTTAGCTGAAATTACATTGAGAATATATGCCGCCTTAAGTTTTTGCCAATAGCAACATGGCAAATGCTGCACTTCCGCTGGCACCAGTAGCGCTCAGCGAAATGAACAGGGCACTGCCAGTATCTTTCTTTCATTTGTCTCTGGATCGTACAACCTAACAAAACTATCAGCTAATGCTAAGTATTTGGTGCTGAACATGTAATGCATTGTTAAACTTAAAATACATTGTTAAGTTCGGGCTGTAGCCAAAGTCATGCAATAGAGGGGGTAAAAATCCACTCTTCAGTAAATACAAAAGTTCAATTGTTTGCCTCCAACAATGGAATTCGAGCGAGTGCACAGACCAGAGGATTAAAAGACTATGATAGAAATCAATGATATCTTTACAACTCCTGGATAGCTGACTCAATGGAGAAAACCAGCGCGAAGCATAGCTAAAATTACAGTATGTCAGGTCACAGTAGTCGATTGTTTTTGTGGAGGATTTTGCCCTTTCCTTCTACATACTATATGATAGTTAGCGTAGGCAGTAAAAATAACACACATTAACAAAAAAAACTTTTTGTGGATATCTTGGTATTCAACAGTTGTTCTTAGGTAATTAAAACATGCTGATTAATAACACTGGACAACAAATTTTCAAAATTGTTTGCCTCCGATATGAAAATAACCATTTCTTAATAAGTTGAATATGCTGAACACGAATATGACTGTGAAAATGCAAAATTGGCTCTAGTTTTTTTGTAATCTGCAAAAACAATTGTGTACATAATAAAATGACTACCAATAGCTCTGGTCAACAACATTTTTGGTACCGGGAAAGATAGGTGTTCTAGACTAATTTGAGCGTGCTGATTCCAAATCTGAATTCCAAATTTCCCTATCACGTCAAGATCTCGAGTTATAAAAATAGTTTAAATTTTAATGGTAGCCATTGTTTAAATTTGACATCAGGAAACTGTTTTTCACCACTGAAACTTAACATCCTGACGTGATAGAAAAATTTGGAGTTCAGATATGGAATCAGCACACTCAAATTAGTCCAGAAAACGTACGTTTGTCAAAGTTGCAGTTCTACTGGATAAATATACACGTTGAAACGTAGAAAATGAACTATATTAAATATCTCAAAAACTAGAGCCAATTTGAAAAAACTGATCTCATATTCGGAATCAGCGCAACAAATTTACCATAAAATGACTTTTAAATGATTGGAGGCAAAATGTGTGTTGACCAGTGTAATACGCAAACCGTTCCTCTCGTTTTTTAGATATTTGATATGAATGGTTTATATAAGTCTACCATTGTATGAAGGCAATAAACTGACAGACAGAATTTTAACTGGAAAATTTATTGTACCAATGAGTTCTAATGAAATAGGCATATGACATACATGGTGTTAGAACAATATTAACTTAATTTAAGATACATTTGGTTTGAACTTCTTAACTGAATACTTGCGTTTGTGCTAAACATTTGGTAAGTCACGCTGTAGCATCCAATAGTAGTCTGCCAACATTGCTGCACTCCATCGACTCTGATATCATGACTCCATCACTGAGATATCTTGATGAAAACGTTCACCATGTGCATCACTTAGTGAACCTAGGTTCTCAGGAAAAAGTCCAAATGTGAGTCAAGGAGATGAATTTTGAGAGACATGTGGCAACCCAAGTGTCTATACGCACTAATGCACTTCTGCACAATATTCACATAGTCTGCAGCTTTATAATTTCCAAGGAAGTTGGCTACCACTAATTTAAATGCCTCCCAGGCCTCTATTTCAGTGCTACCCAGCAAGTCTTGGAAGTGTTTGTCAGCAATGATCTTCCTTATTTGAGTTCCTATGAACATGCCTTCTTTTACTTTGGCATAACTCAACTCTGGAAACTTGTTGCACAGGTATTGAAAAGCTTCCAAGTCTTTGTCTAGTGCCTTCACAAAATTCTTCATAAGCCCCAGCTTTTTGTGAAGTGGTGGCATGAGTATTTTGGCACGTTCTACCAAAGGCACACGAAGGACGTTTTTAGTTCCTGGCTGCATTTTGTCTCTGATTGGCTAATTCTTCTTTAAGTAGTGTTGCTTCCTGTCTCTACTGTCCCACTCGCATATAAAGCAGCAATAGTTGGTGTACCCAGTCTGCATTCCCATGAGGATGGTAATTACTTTTAAATCACCACAGATGTGCCATTTGTACTCTTTATACTGAATTTTTTCAAGAAGTAATGTCATGCTTTGATATGTCACCTTCAGCTGGGTGGAATATCCCACTGGAACTGATGCATATCTGTTTCCATTGTGCAGTAATACTGCCTTCAAGCTTGTCTTAGATGCATCAATGAACAGACGTCATGCTTCAGTGCTGTGTTCTACTCCAAGGCATGACATAAGATCATCAACATCGGTGCAATAGCAAATACTGTCACTCACTGCAAAGAACTGAGCAAGTTCTTTATGTCTGTTTCGAAACTGTGAAATCCTTGTACCTAGTGCAAGCAAATGAAACTCATTAAGTCGTGAAGCAAGTAACTCAGCTTGGCCTTTTGTGAGTGCCAGGTCACGTACAAGGTCACAAAGTTCACCATCATTTATCAAATGAACATCTTCCTTGGGCTGTATTCACAGTCTGAAACAGAGCTTTTTTCGTGGGTTTCTTCATCAACTGTATATTGTTCAGGTGCTGTTGGTATTGGACATGTGACAGGATCATGTGCAATTGGTTTAGAAACTGAGGGAACATCTGGATACTGAACAGATGCATGATTTTTGTAGGAGAATCCAGAGATGTTCGCCAAACAGAAATAACAGTCTGTGATGTGGTTGCTAGACTCTCGCCATATCATAGGAACCCCAAATGCCATATGATTGTTCTTCTTTGATTTACGTATCCATCCACGTAAGTTGCAAGCACACGTCAAACAAATGTGCTGTGGTGTCCACGACTTGCCACTATCCACCTTTGAATCAAAGTAAAGTTCATATGCCTTCTTCAACAATTGAGTAAAATTCTTCCGATGTGACTTGTCAGTGAAATAACCACACACATAGCAAAATAAATCTGCTGAATTTTTACAGCGCCTGGATGCCATATCTGTAAAAGAAAAAAGATTAATAAAATGGCGATATCTTCAAAACCTGAGGTGACAGAGACAAACGGTTTTCAGGTTTGAAATCAGCATAACAAACTATATTAGAAAGAGTTAACACCATGTCAGATATCTCCAGCTTGTTTATGAGTGTAATTGAAAAAACATAAGAACAACTTTATATAAATACAGGAACATAATAGCATTATTATTGATAAATTACATATAAAAGGAGTAAAATTATTGAACAAATTATACAGCAACTACAACAGAATTTGGATGGAATGGAAAGATGGTACAAGATGCGAGGTTTAAGTCTAAATAAAGACAAAACAAAAATAATCACGATTGCAAAAAATCAAAGAACTAATGACTGTATGAAATTTTTAGGGACAATTATTGATTCGAATTTGACGTTTAATCAACAAGTACATATAACCATACCAGTTTTATTTCGTAAAAAATATATGTAAAAACTTCTCTGTATGTATATGTCACACAAAGAATTATGGACGATAAACATGTCCATAATATTACCTTCTTTGTCATATAATATTTTCTTCTGGGCTAGTACTAGTAAAACAAACTTGTTAAGAATAATGGTTGCCTATAATAATATCTTACGTACAGCATATAAACTCTCGAAAATGAAGTCTATAATGCAATTTTGTAAAAATATGCAAATTCCAACATTAATTTTTATCCGAAATATTGGGTTGGTATTGGAATTATATTATGCTATAAAAATACAAGGTCATCCAGCTGCATACATATGAGAAACTTTGATTGATTCTCCTAAACATCGGAAAACACGACAACTAAAGATTCTCATTTCCTGACACTATTAAGACAATAAGATAAATATATTATAAATAATGACGTGGCGATAGATACCTAAATTGAATTCTTTAATTTATTTATTCTTTGTTATTCCTTGGGAATGCTATAAATGTAGTAATAATAATAATAATAATAATAATAATAATAATAATAATAATAAAATCCACTAATTAAACTTTTCTACAAAATATACAGGGTGATTAAAATTAAAGTTACGATTTCAAAAATCGATAGTTTGAAAACTACTAGTCAGAATGAACTGATATTTTAGCAGAACAATCGTGAGGCAATGGAATTTGGTTTGGTGAAGGAAAAAAAATAGTTCCAAAATCTGCTTATAGATGGCGCTGGCAGGGTAATGTCAAGGAAAAAACCAAAAATGGATTTGTGAAACACAGGAATGTTTGTAGCCAAAACGAAATAATACAGTTCAGGGGTTTATGAAAAAATTTTTAGCGAAAAGACAAGAATACGTGTTTACAGCGATAACATTGATAATGCTACAAAAACAGAGCTTCATAGAACTGACGATTAAGGCAGAAGTTGTTCGATATGCCCTGCACCTTGTTCCACTACTAATTGGAAGCGCAAAACTGCATGCTCCACAACAGAACGGAGGGTATCTGTACTGATGCAATTGATGTGGTGTGTGATGCTTGCCTTCAAGTCAGCTAGATTCTCAATCTGCCCGCTGTAAACAATATTCTTCAGGTACCCCCAAAGCCAGAAATCACACGGTTTAAGTCGGGGGAACGTGGCAGCCACGGAGTTGGAAAATGGTGACTTATGATCCTAGCATCTCCGAAATGAGCACTCAGTAGCTGCTTCACAGGAGTAGTGCCATCTTGCATGAATATTGTGCGATCCTGAAGTGACATGGATACGCAAAAGTGCCTCATACTGCTGGCCAGTAACAGTGCAGGTAATGGGAGCCGCAGGTGTGATCACAGTGACCTTTTCAGAGTGACCTTTTCACAGTAATGGCTATAGCTGGAACAGATTCTCGGAACCCATATCCTGCAATTTTCAATATTTACAGAACCTTGCAAATGGAAGTGGGCTTCATCAGACCACGGCCATTTGTTGTCCATTTCCATCTGAGCAAGAAATCGTAGTGCAAAAGATTCACGTGCTTCCAGGTCAGCAGGTAGCAACTACTGTACATGAGTTATCTGCAGTAGTTAAGAAATGTGCCATTCTGTGCCACTTTTGCTCTAAGATGGCCACCACTTACGGTCGCCATTTTGAATGAAGGAGTATGGGATTGCACTTTCGGTTCCGGTCACGTGGCCGGAAGTGACATTTTCCAAGATGGAGTCGTTCGACTTCCTGTTTTGGGTTTAGTTTTTGGTTTCGGTTTTGCTTTCCGATTTCGTTTTCACTCTCGTGAGTCGCGGTTTCGTTTTTTGCTCGCCGCAATGCCCTCTGTTGGCAAAAAATGTAATGTTGGTCTGTTTTCCCATATAATATTAATTTTTTTATTCCCTTAGGGTATTTTTTTTAAAGTTGAGATATTTAATATAAATTCTATTTATTCTATAGGTTTTTTGGGTAGTTTTTTTATTAAAATTTTTATTTCTTAGGTTTTTTAAAAGATTCGAGAAAAATTTAAGCATCTGTGAAATACATAATCCATAACAATTTTTTTTTTTATTTGACATGAAATTTATTTTTTCTCAAAATAAAAATTTTCCCCACCTAAATGGGGGTTATACAGATTAAATGGTTGGAAAGAGGAGGAAAAAAAAAGTTTGATTGTCTTTAGCAGATTCGATCCCACTCACGGTAATGATAATAAATTTTCGGGAGAAAAAGTGAGCAGGATTTTTCCGAAGTGCTAAGACAACCAAACTTTCTATTCATGAAGAATAAATAAACAAGAAGAATAAATTCTGATATTTATAGAAAACAAATAAGATGGCTTTACATAATCCATTTTGTTCTCTGATACATAAGTCATTTGCATATGTGTATTCATCATTCTGTTTTATAAATCTAATTCCTTTTGTTATCAGTTGGATAAGTCATTAGCATATGTGTATTAGTCATTTAGTTTCATAACACATTTATATAAGGGTTCTTCTTTCAGTTATATAACTCATTAATCATATGTATATGATTCATCGTGTTTCCTACTTTTTTTATAACAGCCTTTTATTCAAAACTCATTTTGTCATTTGCATACATATATGATTCATTTTTGTTTTATAACTTATTTTTATATAACAACCCTTCATTCAAAACTCATTTTGTCAAATTCAATTTTTTATTATAAAAAAAAAATCCCAACACCACGAAGGACCTGTTAGATGAATGAAATTTGGGCAGTATATTCAGTTATGGTATTTGTTCAATTGATTCAAGTTTCAAGGTTACAACTTATGAATGAGACATTTCAATGACAGATATAAAGGAGATCAGACGTGCGTCTGTGTCACTTCAGACATTGTGGACGTGTGTGATACTGTAGAGTACAGTAAAACATGCCTCGAAGGCGACTGCGACGTGAATATGGGCGGCTAACCCAATTCGAACTGGAATGTGTAGTGGGCCTTCGAGAGGATGGACTTTCGTTAGGTGCTATTGCAGAATGCATGTGTCGAGACGTTGCCACTGTGTACAACTGCTGGCAGCAATGGTCCAGGGAAGGCAGGATTACCCCTGGCCATTGGAGACAGGGTTGACCGGCGCATCTGTAGGATGGCTGTGGCAAATCTGACAGCATCTGCAGCAGACATTCGGGCTGCTGTGGCACCCAACGTCACTCCACGCACAATTCGGAACCATCTCCTGACCAGGAACCTCCACTCCAGGCACCCTGTGGCATGTTTGCCTCTTACCCCTCAACACCGTGTGGCACGTCTTCAGTGGTGTCAAGCCAGAGCGACTTGCAGGGCAGAATGGAGGTCTGTGGTCTTCACGGATGAAAGTCGTTTTTGTCTGGGTCAGAGTGATAGTCACACAAGGGTCAGGAGGAGGAGTGGGGAAGTCCTGTTACCGAGCTATATGCATCGTCGACATACTCGCCCCACCCCTAGTGTTATGGTATGGGGAGGGATTTCCTACGACAGCAGGACCCCCCTGAAGGTTATCCCTGTCACCATGATGGCAAATGTTTACATTCGGATGGTTGTTGAACCCATTGTGCTGCCATTCATGGCTGGTAAGCCAGGGGGGCTGTTCCAACAGGATAACGCTCAACCCCACACTGCTGCTGCAACCCAACGTGCCCTTCTGGGTGTCCAATCCTACAATGGCTAGCACGATCACCAGATCTGTCGCCCATCGAGAACGTCTGGGACATGGTCGGATGCCATGTCAGGGCTCTTCCACAACCAGCAACAACTGTCACTGAACTGACCATCCAGGTATAACAGGCATGAAATGCGATACCACAGATTGACATTCGGCATCTCTACGACCGTATGCATGCATGTGTGCAGGCCTGAATAAACCAGTGCGGCGACTACAATGGGTACTAAAGTCCGTGCTTTTCACCATGTACAGGATGGCGCTGGTGGCGCCCCTTATAAGTTGTAACCTTGAAACTTGAATCAATTGAATAATTACCATAGCTGAATATACTGTCCAAATTTAATTCATCTAACACAAGTCCTTCGTGCTGTTGGGATTTTTTTTTCTGCCAGTGTATATTTAAACAGCATTTTTATCAAATACAATTCTAATTATTAGAAAGCAATCAAAAAGAATGTAAAAATTATAAAATGTCAAATATATAGTATTCAAAGTTAAAAAAAAAAGTTTCACTCTTAAGTATTGTGAATTAAAAGCACATTCAAAGCTGAAAATAACAAAAGTCGTCTTCCTCATCGTCTGAAGAGGAAAGAACAGTTTTCTTGATGTAATTTATATATTACATTATTTATATCTTGTAACAAACATAGGACGTTTGAAACTTTTTTTTCCTTCAAAATCAATTCTTGTTCGCGATCAGGCTGGGAGAACTTGATTTTCCATCTGTTGTTAGCATCTTCAAATACTTCAACAATAGGAAATCGACATCATTAATAGGAAATGTTTTTGAGATTTCTGATTTCAATGCTGAAATCATTACTTCTCTCTTGTCTACGAAGCGTTTCCAGGCAAGTTCATCAAAACAAAGACCTTCCTGTTTAGAAGGATAAGATCTATTCTGATATTTTATAAATTTTCTCAAATGAACATACACATTGTTATTGAAAAATTTCACTCAGACAAAAATGTCGGATCCCAGTTGCTGAACAAAAGGTTCTGTTTAGATAAAGTGAGATAAAAAAATTAAAACTTTTTTCCCTATTTATTTAACATTGAAATTATGAAAATTCTTGTACACAAAAATTTCTTACCTGTGAAGTCATTATTAAACGAAGTTGGATTTCAGAAAAACAAAGAGGATTGATGTTGTGGTTCACTAATTGTCAAATATGAAAAGTTAATGTTTTTTTCTTTGAGTATTGAGAATATATAGACTCATCCAGAACAATTACTTTGAGAGGTGGAGCTAACGAATGCGTCATCACCTTTTTGAACCAATGAAATGCAGACAAGTGCTCTACTGTTGAAAAAAATGTTCTCTTGTACAAGAAGTAACAAGATAGAACAAGAACAAACATGTTGGTTAACGAATAGAAAGTACCAAATTGAAATTAGACTTAAAAAAGGTAAATTCGAACAAGAACGAACAAGTTGAAACAAGAACAAAGGAGTGTACTGATTGAAATAATACCATCAAAGAAATAAAAAATAATTATACTTTTATTTTTGAATGAAGTATGGTTCATCTACCTCTTTAAATGAAGTATGAACTTATTTATCTGGTTCATCTACCTCTTTTGTTGCATCAAAAATGTAAAAAAACAAGTCAAACTCTTCCAAATTTCCGAATCTGTCTTCATCATGATAATCCCCATTAATGAATGGAATAAAGAAGAAATTTGTATACTTGCCATGAGGAGAAAGTCGAAGATATTCAAACATTGGGCAGTTGTTTTCTTCCCAGTCATGTACATGTAACCCACAAAAAGAACATGCTACCACATCTAAGCTAAAGAATAAATTAAAAACTGACTTTACGAATCTGTGGATGCTAGAGTACATGAGAGAGAGAAAGGAGACTCCACTTGTCCACAAGAACATTTTAATACACCATATATGTATACATTGTGACCGAAATGTATACATATATGGTGTATTAAAATGTTCTTGTGGACAAGTGGAGTCTCCTTTCTCTCTCTCATGTATGCTACCACATCACTAACTTTTGTATAATAAAAACTGGCTCTTGCTAATCGTTTAATATCTGGAAAAGATTGCATCCATGAGTCATAATTAGCAAGACGTAACATATACTCTCGTAGAAACCTAACATGAGTTAGTAACCAAAATACTGGTAACTGCATAGTCAAATTGACAGACTGGAAATTGTATGATCATATTGACAGGAAAACCAATGCAAATCTTTGACATAAATTCCACAACAGACTGAAATACAAAACACAGAAAACACAGAATATATGTTGGAAAAAAAAAGAATTTTTTTAATTCATTTGTTTATAATCTACTACTATTTGTGAAAAAGCATTATCAATCAAGTGAAAAAATGTGGAAAACCCATCATCATTATGAAATCGCAGATCGGTGTGTGTATCACCATTGAAAGATATCAGAAAGAAGAAATTAGCATACACACATTTTGGACTCAATCTTAAATGTTTGCATATTACATCATCTTTAGGAGTCCAATCACCAAAACAAACATGACAAAATTGACAGGTGACAATATCTTCAATACCTGTAAAAAAGAACCCAGCTCTAGCTAGTATTCGCGTGTCTAAAAATTCCAATTTCCAATGATTGAAGGAAGACAATCGATGATTGTATTCTGCAAAAAAACGAGGATGACGTGGAATCCAGAGAGGAATAATTCCATTCATTACTAAAAAAAAAAAAAAAAAAAAAAAGATATTTTGTCTTTTCATATGCATTAAACACTATAATCATAATTTATTTAATTTTAAAAAAATTATTACTTTCCAACTTCCCCCAGTGTAGAATACAAAAGAATTATTATTTAAATTTATGTAAGCATAATGGATTTTGTTTCATAATGCACTCAGCAACAACAGCTTATGTAAATAAGTTATATAAAAAGCAAATGATTGTTCACACTTAATGAATGTAATTATATAAATGATTTATGAAACTGAATGCAGAGTAGAATTGCAATCAACAGCTTAAACAAAGGAGTGGTTATGTAACAGTCTCATTGATTTCTATAAATATAAGCTTTTCAATGTCAAATACTATTACTTCATAAATTTTTCTTCAGAGGTATTCCTGTTTCTGAAATGGAAAAGAAAAACTGCTGAAGTTTTCAGTTTTCGGTCAGATACTTTGTATAGAATGTTAGAAGTTTTTTTTATCTTTCAATGTAATAAATTGAAAATCTTAAACTTTGTTATTTAATTTAATTTTTTTTTCACCATGCTTGCATTTTTTTAATCATTATTAAGAACTTTGATTTATTTTCTTGTCTGTATTTTAAGAAAAAACAAAAAGTTGATCACATTTTGTTTTCATCATTTCTTGAAGTTAAAGAAAATTCTTTAGAAGTCCTTAAAAAAACTAATCAGGTACCTTAATCGAATTTTTAATTCATTAATAATATTTAAAGACTTATATGCAGTATCGAATTTTAGTGAATTTTATTGGTTTACATAAATTTATCAATAGAATTCTTAAATTAAAGACTGACATTTTTGATCAACTTTGAATGAAGTCAAGATGAAAACCAGAAATGAGCAACATTTTGTAACTTCTTCTCTTCAATACTCAACAGAACATGCAAATTATAATAAAGTAAGATTATCAACTATTGTTATGCTTTGTGATGAGGTATTATCTTATTGTATTGCATCATCAGAAGAAGAAAATTTAACTTGGGGATTTATTCAATTTAAATCTAAAAAAAAACTGTGATGCATGTCAAACCTTAATTTTAACAGCATCGCCAGATGCAAGAAATGTTGAGATTTCGCTCTTGAAATCAAGAATACGGAAGAAAAATTGGCTTATTCATTTGATAAAAATTGATATTCAACCTTTCCAAAAAATTTAAGTGAATATGAAAAAGATTCCATTTCAATTTTTTTTTCCTACTAGTCACATAGCCTGTCCCTGACAGGCAAAAAATATGTTTTAAAAAGTTTATACATTACATTACAGATATATAAAATTAATAAAATTAAAAATAGCTTTCAATGGTTTAATACAATTTATTTTGTCTAATAAAGCTAAAGAATATGTACAAAAAGAAAACACTTAAACATAATTCTGGACATTATTTTCACTATAATTCATAATACTTCTTTAAAAACAATATTTTTTGAAAAAACTGAATTGGACCCCTTTTATAGCATAAACCACTGACCATATAAACACGATAGAACGTCAAAATAACCTAACTTTGCTGTCAAAAAAACGTATCTCTTTCACAGTATTACTACTTTTTTCTTACACATAAAGGTTTTCTAAGCCTGTTTATGTGAGAAAATGGGGAAAAACAGCTGATTCTTTCCCTTATGTCCTACTCTATGGCTGAAACATCGTTTATTTAAAATAATATTTAACAAAATTATAACTGACGAAATATCCAGGATTTTAAATTGGAGGCATGGACCTTAAGTCACCCCAAAAAGCAACATAAGTCCATGGACGTTGCGACACTTTTAAACATGAAATATTACGAAGTATCCTACGACGTTTTGTCATAATTGACCCTAAAATTGTATCAAATCGACCTAAATTTTAGTGCTGATTGAACAAAATTCCAAAGCCACGCCCACCGCCGACAAACCGAAAATCAAAAATCTGGCTCCGTCCTGCACCAACGGAGCAAAAATACTTTAGCTATGCCAAATTTCAGCTTTCTGCGATATCAGACGGCTTCAGAAACCTCTGGAAAGAGAATTGGATAACCTAAATTTTAGTGCTGATTGAACAAAATTCCAAAGCCACGCCCACCGCCCACAAACCGAAAATCAAAAATCTGGCTCCGTCCTGCACCAACGGAGCAAAAATACTTTAACTATGCCAAATTTCAGCTTTCTGCGATATCAGATGGCTTCAGAAAGCTCTGGAAAGAGAATTGGACATACATACATCCGGACATACAACGAAATTATATATATAGATTTACAACTCTAAAATAGGACTATGTGTTTCTAAATCAGATCCATTTTTAAAACATGCCTTGTATTATCCATATATAATTGGTCAATTGAAAAAAAATGAAATTGTTATCCCAAAAAAAAATGATTTGATACTATTTGTTTTATTAGCTTTTATTTTTTTTTTCCTTGAAATGTTATTTTTATCATTTTTTTGATATTTTATTTTTAATGGTTTATGAACAAGTTTATAACAAAATCCATTATGATTGCGAGATCAAATTAATAATTTTAAATGCAATAAAATGATAAATACTGAAACAAAATATAAGTCTTGTCAGTATTCATTATGGATGCAAGATTAAAACATCCTTGAAATTATATTTTATGCGGCCCAACTGGTTCTGGGAAAACATCATTTGTGGAAAATTTGATTTTAAATAGTCAAAATATAATCAATCCACCCCCCCTCCAGAATGTAGTCATTTGTTCTTCTGAAGATCACAAGAAATTTACAAAAGACTTTGTAGACGTAGTCCCATACCTGTTACATTTCATAATGGATTTCATTTTCAAATTTTTGAGTCATTATCACCGTTAACATTGTTGATAATAGATGATATCTTATCAGATTTAAACCACCAGGATTTAAACTATCTATATAAAAGAGGGTGTCATCATAGAAACATTTCCATTGTAATTATAAGTCATAACTTATATGAAAAAAAGATTCGTACAGCGCATTTGAATGTGCAGTATCTTGTTCTCTTCAATTCTTGTCGTGATGTATCTCAAATTAAATTTTTGGGAAATGAATTAGGTGTTGGAAGTCAGTGGTTGTTAAACATGTATAAAGAGGCAGCATGAAAAAACCGAATGCTCATTTATTTTTAGACCTGCGACCTGACACGCCAGAATACATGTGCTTTTGTAGCAATATCTCTGAAATATCATCTATTGTATATGTAATGAAAGATTATGTCTCATCGAGTTAAACAATATCTTCCAGTTCTACAATGTTAGCATCTACGTAAATTCCCGAGTCAAACGCAATTTATTGAACAATCCAGAACTTATTAATGTATTAATTTATGTGCTCTGAATGTTCTTAAGGGACGTTTCCCTCTGAAACCTTTGGAAATTGCACAATTAAGAAAATATAAAGAGATCTTAAAGACTTTGGCAACTAAAAGATTTTCTATTCGTAAAAAAAACAAGTAATTAATCAAACAGGTCAAGGGCTTTTAGCAGCATTGATACCACCTCTAGTTGGATTATTAGGAGGTTTATTCAGTGGGAGGTAATTTGTACTGCAGAATGTTTAAAAAATAATATTAACACCTGCACTTAATTTTCCAATGTCATCTCTGCAAAGACCGTTAACAGAACTCAATCGAGAAATAAATGAAATTTTAATCTGCGAGGATTTGGATGAACCTACAAAAGTAAAACTGTATTTAAACTTATTATAAAAATATTTAAAATATAGTAAACTTTACATAGAAGAGACCATTCAGGTGAGAACTGTCACTGAAAAGACAGACGAGAAAACTAACACGTTTCTTCCAAATTTATCAGTAGAAGAAGAAGAAATAGCACCTTTTTTGAAGAGGTTAAGTTAGAAAACCTATTACACAAATTTTAGAACCCATCCCTCTAAAGTATCGCAGAGCAATGAAAAGAGTCTTAGAGTCAGGTCAACTTGGTCAGATTGGGACAATTTGGATCATTTCATTCATCACAATCGCGTGATTGTTGGATCACACGTAGGTCGACTTTTGCAAGGACTTATTACAGAATCTAAAGCAATTCATAAACAGATTTCTAGTGAAGCCGGATGGGAAGAAATTCAAGGTGTCGTTAAACATAAAGATTTGAAACTTTCTTTATCTACACGACGAAAGATTCGCAAAGACACAGATATAACTTCACTTGCTAAATCATCAACAGATGTGCCAACAGCAGCAACTGATAAATTCGAATGGGATGAAGAGCTATATTAAAAAACAGTTGCATAAACTGTATTATGATCCTACCTCAGCTGGAAGCTTTGATGGTGTATAACATTTGTATAGAGAAGCAAAACGACAGAATATTCTAGTGACTATTAATGATGTTAAATTGTGGTTGAGTGGTGAGGATAATTACTCTTTTTAAACTAGCAAGAAGGAGATTTTTACGTAATTGTTGTAACGTGCCGTTATTTTTTTTTTTTTATTTAGGTTTTAGTAGCTTTTTTATAAGAATTTTTGAGTCACCTATACTATAATTTCTGGATCTCTGCTTGTTGGGTTCCTTTTTATCACTCAAGTAAAGTGTGTTTTAAACACTCTCCTCCCACGCTGTGTTTTTCTAGCTTTTCACGTTCCCGATATTCCTGGTTTCTGCCGCGAGTAGCTTTTCCCAAGACTGGGGTGCTCATCGGTTGTCTCGGACGTGAGCTTTGTTTATTAGATGCTTAATTAATTATTATTACGGAGGTTACTGTGTTCCCCCTCCTTTTTATATATTAAAGGGTTCACTTGACGCGCTCTGTTCGCGTTGTTCTTGGGTTAATGATATCTCATTTGGGGAGTTATTTGTTCTATTAGATTTTGTCCTCGCGCTAAATAATTTTTTTTCAGTGGGATTTATTTATTTATTGACCGAGATCGCGATTTCTCTTGTATTAAGTCATTAATATCGCCATTTCGTGTCATCAGTTGTTTATTCCGTGATGAATATTTTTTGCGCTTGACGGACAAATGGATATT
The DNA here is from genome assembly GCA_023313115.1 of Rhysida immarginata. Lineage (NCBI taxonomy): Eukaryota > Metazoa > Arthropoda > Chilopoda > Scolopendromorpha > Scolopendridae > Rhysida > Rhysida immarginata. The sequence goes on from JAHWFO010036126.1 coordinate 354,839, forward strand.
TAATTTCCCCGTTGAGTCAATTATTTTAAGCATCTAGTTTTGGCTCATTCTTCGTCTCGTCATTTTTTGACTCGTCTTGTTCGTTATCCGATGAAACTTTTTCCGTTGTTTATTAATAAACTTTAGATACGACCCTCTCTTTGATTTTCTAGTCTGCAATTAGATTTTTTTTATCGCTTAACAATTTCCTTTAAGTTATAAGGAAATTTGGTTTTCGGGTTTTCTCCCTTTGACAAAGGATAGACGGAGATTTTCGCCTTTGGTTATAGTTATTGGATGTATTATTTAATGTTAAAAGAAGTATAATTATTCAATTCTTTTTAATTTGCTTTGTAAGCCAAAAAAAATGTTTTTTTTATTATTTTAAAATATTTTTTTTACTACAATACGTTTACGTTGATTTCTTATCAATGTTATTGTTAGTTACGCGTGCGTGTCCTCTATTCGCTTAGTCTTTCATTGTTCATACGTTTCGTTGTATTCAACTGCTCGTTTTCCTAGAGTGACTAGCTGTCTTCTTTTCCTTGAACTCGGATGCCGTGTCGCGTGCTCGCGATATTTAAATTTTCTTCTGATTTTTGTAATTTCTCGGTCTTGAAAAAATATCAGGGAGAAACAGCAAACCAGCAAGAGAGGTAACATCAGCTCCTCAGCCCTCTCTTGAGACAGGAGATGGCTTTTCTTTGGAAAACAGACCTAATAACTTAGGACATCAACGACCTTTTACTTTAACTCATGAACGGGTAGCTTGTGTTTGATTTCTACATTGGATCTCGCCCAGTCGCATCTCAGGATCATGACGTTCATCCAAGCTTCCTTCTCGGTTCTTCCCTTTTGCGTAATCGAAGTGGTTCAAGCATTACGTCTTCGTGAGATCGACCACTGACTTACCGTCGACCGGTTCCAGTCGCGATCACTACCTGTTAGGATAAGTTTTCGTCCCAGCGATCTTCGAATTTGCGTTCTTCCCCAGATGTTTCTAGAATGAGTCTTCTCTTGTTACAGATAGTCCACTCATGTCTCGATTTATCTTCTTTTAAAGCGACTTTGTGAATGTGAAACGTCACGCAAATTTTTAATTGTAGCAATGACACTTTTTCGTTAGATATGATAGACTCTCTCGACGATCTCACTGAGTCATAGTTTCTTTATTTTATCATTTTTCTGATTTTACTATTATAATCTGTTCTTTCTGAGCATTGGAGATGATACTTTTGTTTTAAACAGTTTTCTTTAAAAACTATTTTGTTTTCTTTTTCCAGGACCTTGTCCATGTTGTCGCCAACGTCTGTCCTTCTCCCGCCCTTCGTTATTCGTAAGAACCTGTTATTTTTCCGTTACCGTCTGTTATTGTTTCTGTCGTCTCTATTCTAGTTTATAGTTCGTATCTCGTTCTTAGGTTCCGTCTGGAGGAGGTCCCGGGTTTATTGTTTAAATCTTTATTTAAGCTTTCTTGTATCTCTTTTATTTATTTTTTTTGAATTGTAAATTTTTTTTTCTCCACTATTTTCTAATTTTTTTTATGTTTTAAAAAAGAAGAAGAAAATGATTTTTTTTTTATTTCCAGTTTGTATTTTCCTGTGATGCTTTCTTTTGATGGTCTCGCTTGTTTTCAGTGTGGGCGTCTCTTCATGGCCTTTTCGGACTTCTACCACTCTTCAGGATTCTCCGAGCCTTGTGCGAATCGACTCCTTCCACTTGACTAGTCCGTTCTTCCCTCGCCTTTGATCGGTTTTTGAATGTTACGTCCTCGGTTGGCCTGCCGCTCCAGCACCTTTTACTATTACAAGAGTTTGTTCACCTCGCTCCTCTTCTGAGACCGTTTCCAGTTTTCTTTATTCTATTTTATCCATGTTCGTCTATTGTAATAAAGGAAAATATTTATTTGGAATTCGCTCTTTCTACTTTTGATTTTTTTATTCTTAGTTTTGGGGTAGTTTTGAGTGGGGATTAGTCATTCCAGTATTTATTGGGGGTTATTTCGCAGTGTTGGTTTTTTCTCCTAAGTTTCTCTCAAACTTCACCTTACTTGTGGGACCTCTTTTGCTCCTTCCAGTAAGTGTTTTTAACTTATCTTCACGGTTACCCTGGGTACTGGTTACTGTTTTTCTTTTAGTCAAGGGAAGGGTTTTTTGGTCTTTTACGCTTTGTTTTTGAAGCGTTGGCTGTACGTGTCGGTAAACGCCGTTAGCCTTTACTAGCACGTTACATTGTATAATCAGTTATGCAAAAGACGAAATTTGGGCTGCTGATCTCATCAATCTATCAAACTTCACTTCTTCTAATGATGAACATCGATATTTGTTAACAGTAATTGATATATTCTCCAACCAAGCAATTGTCTGACCTTTGAAACGGAAAGATGGTAACACTCTTGCAAAGGTTTTTGAAGAATTGTTCAGAAACAATAAACCTGAATTTCTTAATACAGATAAAGGTTCAGAATTTTACAATGAATCTGTGAAAAAAGTTTTAAATAAATTTAGTGTTAAACATTATTCCACGGAAAATGAGGATATCAAAGCATCAGTCATAGAACGTTTTAATCGTACATTTCGAGAGAAATTGTATCGATATTTACATGCAAACAACACTCAGAGATATTTAGAAGTTTTACCAAAACTTGTTGATGCTTATCACAATCGTTATCATTGTTCGACTAAAATGAAACCCATTGAAGTTAACAAACATAATCAACATATTGTTTACCATAATCTTTATGAGGAAGGATTAAAAAAGGCGACACTGTGAGAATAGTTAAAAAATGTGACATCTACTCTCGTGGGTTTACTCCTCAATGGACAGAAGAAGAATTCACAGTTCAAGGGATTAAGTCTCGACAAAAAATACCTACATATACTGTTATTGATTACCATAAAAATCCGATAGAAGGATGTTTTTATTCTCAAGAATTACAAAAAATAACGAAACAACATCACAAGTTGTAGAAAGTAGAACGCATATTGAATACACGTAAAAAAAGAGACGGTTCAATCGAATATCTTCTGCGTTGGTTAGGTTATCCACCTTCATGTGACGCTTGGGTATCTAATTTACACAAAATGTAAGGAAAAGAAAAGAATATTATGGAAGAATTTTATTTAACTTTACCATCCAATAGTTCCCACGCTTTTTTTCCAACAAACATCCTGCAAAATTACAAGACAAAGTTGAGTGAACCGATTGATTTACCTAGTGAATGGGATGTTGCTTTATCAGAAATACATTTTCCCAATAATTTTCCCAAAATGTGGTATTAGAGAAAGATGATCTCTGCAAAGTAGTTCTTTATAATTTTGATGATGAAAAGAAATCCATAATTGAAACTGAAAATTCTTTTGAACTGCTTTGCACAAAAGAAGGTAATGTGTATTATAGTTTGAAGCAACTTACTGACGCAATAATTGTTGAACTCAAAAATCGCAAAGAAGGGGGAATCTTTGGAAATGTATCTACAATGCCAGCTCTAACTTATATTCTACCTTATAAACATTTTCAACTGAGAAATTTTGCAGATTCAGCTAAGACTTATTATGTGCATATCATTTTAGGAAAAAAAATTAGCAGAACGGTTAGGGTTTGACAGTACACAATTTCCAGCCGCAACTAACAAAGCAGAAATACGAATCATCACATCCTATCTGGCACAATACCAACCAAATTTATTGACAATTTGTACGTCTATACAGATTTAATTATTCCTCAACATGTTGGTGACACACGTGCACCTCTATTAAAAATCGTAAATGTGCACGGAGGACAGGGTGAACTGATTAATGTGATTTTCTCTAGACTGCAGTATATTCCACTTATAAAACTTAATTTTTCAACAGTTATAATCGACATCAGAAATGATTTTGGAAAGAGAATACCATTTAGACATTATGGTTATGTCATTTGTTTTCTTCATTTTAGAAAAAAAAGAATATAGTGCATGAAATTTTTTTTAAAGAAGCGAATCAATCCTATATAAGCCACTGACATCATCCAAAGGCTTTTAGTTTATCACAATGAAAGGATGCTGAGAAATCAGTCGTTATTACTAAGCCCAAGTCGGGGGTGAACAATTACCTGTATTCTATGGAACAAAATACCAGAGGGGTCATGGTTTAGGATGGTTATTCAGTTCATTCGGAAGATGGGCCTTGCCGATCTTACGAAAAGTAACTCCTTATTTAGGGAAAAAAGCATTAGCAACAAGTGCAAATATTTTGAGCGATGTTGATGCTGGACAACACTTAAAAGAATCAGCGAAAGAAAACTTAAAGAGACTGGAAAAGAAATCGTTGATGACGTTGGAAAGAAATTATAAAGGGGGTCAGGTAGAAAGCGCAAATCACGAGCATCTCAAAAAGTGAAATATCGTGCAAAAAGATGGAAAAACAAAAAGAATATCTCAACAATTTTAGATTAGTATAAATGTAGTGTGTTAAGATGCATTACGTTTAGATTCACCATGTCGCTCCTTCACCCAACAAGTTGCTCTTGCCTTTTGAGTTCACTGGATTTATTTAGCATACCTCCAACTCAGACAAGCATCGATTACACACGTGTTGTCGAGTATAGACCTTTAGCAATTTTATTAGCAGATAGTGTTGTTGACTTTTTAGTGCCTGGAAGTCCGGATGAATATATCGATTTAGCAGACACTTTATTGTATTTGAAAATCAAAATTAAAAAAATGCTACAGAAAATTTAAATGCAGGTGAAAGTGAACACATCTCTCCTTGTCAGTTGTTATTGCAAAATTTATTCAGTCAAATTGACGTATTCTTTAATGGAAAGTTAATTTCTGGTGGTAATGATTATTATGGCTATAAAGCATATTTGCAAACATTATTGAATTACATTGAAGATATCAAAGACTCACAGCTCTCCGTATTGTTTTGGAGAAAAGAAGAACAGAGGAAAGCAGCCATTCTGAACAGCGCATCTGTAGAACTGATTGGACGTGTACATGCTGATGTGTGTATGCAACCAAAGCTTTTTCTTAATAATGTAGATGAGAATTTCAGACTAGTACCCAATCGACTTGACTATTTCTTGAACGTTGCTGCTGCTGGAATTACTGCCAGATTGAAACCTGTCGTAATTTTTGAAGATGCTGCACTTTTGATATGCTAAAAAAAAATTTCACCAACCATTCTTTTGGCACATGCACGTGCTTTAGCAACCGGAAATGCAAAATATCCTTTTCGTAAGAATGACATCAAAGTTCATACAGCAATTTCTGGTACAAATTCAACAAGCATTGACAACGTATTTCAAGGACAAATTCCAAACTGAATCGTAATTGGTCTTATTAAGCATGATGGTTTCAATGGCAATTATGCAAACGACCCATTGAAATTTGAAAATTTTAACTTAACTTCTATGTCTGTCAGTGTTGATGGTGATGTTGTGGATGGCAAACCCATCACGATGGATTTCACAAATAAAATTTATGCGTATGCAAAAATGTTAAACGGATTAGGAATTTCATTTCAAAACTTTTCTAATGGTATATCTTATAAGAACTGGGGAGAAGATGGTAACACGTTTTTTTGTTTTGATCTTACACCCGACCATGCAGCTGATGAAAGCTCTCATATATCTTTGATACGCAATGGCATTGTCAGAGTCGAACTGAAGTTCAAAGAAAATCTCGCTTGTAATGTTAACATCTTAGTATATGGTGAAACGGACAATTTTTTGAAATTGATCATCAACGCAACATCATTGTGGAATATTAAAAAGTAATAATGCACACTACAAATTAATGTGATGAATAGTTTAGAAATTAATGATAAAATTCTTTAATGCACACTACAAATTCTTTAATGATAAAATTCTTTAATGATAAAATTAATGCACACTACAAATAGTTTAGAAATTAAAATAAAATAGTTTACAAATTTTATCCCCATTGTGTTCGTAATTTCTAGGTGTTTACGCGAGCGATCGCATACCATCAAAACAATCCAATGGTTGGATGGTTGTGAACATTGATCCTAGTACAAACAAAGGATCGCATTGGGTGGTTTTGTCTTGTAATGAATATTATGATCCATTGGGATTACCTCCTGTAAACTTTAGCGTAATAGAATATTTATCAAAATGTAGAAATAAGAGGTGGTGGTATAACAAAATACATTTTCAGAAATATAATTCTAAAATTTGAAAGTTTGTGCTCATTATTGTATTTATTACAGATGTAAAGGAATACGTACTGATCAAATTATTGCTAATATATTAACTCAGAATGATTCCGATTATTATGTATACAGTTTGTAAATAAATTAAAGGTTATTTAATGGAAATTTTATTATTTTTTTTTTCAAGATGGGTTTCACTTGCAACATCTGTGAAAAAAGCTTTAATTATAGAAGAAACTTAAGATGACATAAACAAAAAGAACACGCAGATGGATTCAGCCAACATTGTGAGGAGAATTTTGAGTCGCATGAACAATTAGTTCTGCATAACCAAGCACACCATAAAAAAGGGAAAAGTTTCACTTGCTTTATTTGTAACACTAAATTTACATCTCCACATGACCTGAGAGAGGATCGTAGAGATCTTCATAACCCTGAACAACTTCCTAGAAGTACCTCATCATTCACATTAACAAAAAGCATATTTAAACGATATTGCACATGTTACACTTATTACATGAATCATTCGCCTACTGAATTTGCACGAAATTTTGATTCATTTAAATTGAATCTAGAAAACCTATTAAATTACATTTTTAATTGTCTATTTTATTTTAAATTTTTGATCTGCATCACGGTTATCATGATTAAGGCTACAACTATTGAAACAGACAACCCTAAAATAACAACAATTTTCTTCTGCACAAAATCAAAAAGAATTTTAAGTAAGTCTGAGATTAAAGAAGCTATAAGAGATGGTCTCAATGAAATCTCTAACAAAATTGAAACTTTTTTGAACCTAGTGTCTGGTTGGATTATCATGAAGTTTGACAAGTGCGATGTCTCGTTTGGTAAATTTGATTCCTTAAAGGGAGGGTGTTTTGTGGAAGTAGATTAATATTTACAAACAAAAAAAGCACTAGTTAATGTCAAAGGTCACGATAATCGCTGTTTTTTAATCCGTCTTGGCTGGAATCTATCCCATTAATAGAATGAATCACCCCAACTGCCTCCAGCATTACAAAAAGCATTTACACAAATTAAATACAGCTCGTATTCAATTTCCGACATCATTTGATGATGTTCATAAATTTGAAATTGATAACAATATTACAATTCATGTACATGGATACGAAAAGACAACAGTGTTTCCTTTTGTATATTAGCTCATTAAAAGGTAATCGTGAAGTTAAACTATTACTATTGAAAATCAATCATTTTTGCACGATTCAAAAATTTAATGCATTATGCAGAACCAAAACCCACAGATACGTTTGTCATTGCTGTTTGATTTCATTCAGATCCAAAACTAAATTAGAGAAACATAAATCATTTTGTTGCGAACACAAACCACTGGTGTTAGAAATGCCCAAAAAAAATTACTTATGCTTCGAACGGTATGATAAACAGTTATTCGTACCATTCATGGTGTATGCAGATTTTGAGTGTATTTTACAGAAAATACTCACATGCGCACCCGGTTCTGATCATTCATATACGCATAGTTATCAAAAACATATACCTTGTGGTTGGTGTTATGTAATAATTGATGATCAAAAACAAATTGTTAATAAAAGACTTTATAGAGGGAAACACTGAGTCAAAGAATTCTTTTCCTATCTTGTGAATGATTGTAAAAAAATACTAATACTTTTACGTCAAGAAAAAAAATTGGAACTGACAAATGTGTTAAAATTGCATTTCAAGGTGCATCACATTGTCACATTTGTGAAGGTGCATTTGTGAGAACTGATATAAAGTTGAAGGATCACTGTCACTTAACCAGTACTTTTTGTGGAGCAGCACACCAAGCATGTAATCTTAATTATATATATAAAAAAAACTATTCCAATTTTTTTCACAACTTTAAATCTTACGATCCACACTTTTAGTTCACGGGTTATCCTTTTTCAAAGGTGAACAAGTTTATGACATTCCACATTCGAGTGAAAAATTTATCGCGATGAAAATTCAAAATTTATTATTTTTAGATTCTAATCATTTTCTTTCATCTTCTCTTGAAAATTTAGTTTTAACCTTAGAAGAATTACCAATTCTAAATTCGTATTTTCCAGAATATGTGAAACTCTTATCACGGAAAGGATTATATCCATATAAATATATGGATAGTTTTGAAAAATTTAAAGAAACATCATTACCTCCTCGGGAAAGGTTTTTTTTTCCACTTTAACTGAAGAAAACAGAAGAGGATTATGAAAACGCAAAAACTGTTTGGAATGTAACAAACTGTTAATCGTTAGGTGAATATCATGATATATATTTGACAACAGATGTCTTATTATTAGCAGACGTATTTGAAAATTTCCGTCAAGTTTGCACAAAGTACTATCGCCTCGACCCTGCACATTATTTTAGTTTGCCAGGATTTGCATGGGAAGCTGCATTGAAAATGATGAAGGAAAAAATCGAATTGTTATAGGACATTGACATGTATTTGTTTTTTGAGAAAGCAATGTGTGGTGGAGTTTCTATGATTAACAACAGAAATGTTATCACCATATATAAAAAAGTTAAATGAAGAATACAACTTATCGAAAAAAACTGTGAAATTAACACCCAACCTTTACCCCAAAAAGAAATATATATGTCACTATAGAAATCTAAAATTTTACATCAAGCACGGAATGGTATTGAACAAGATATGGCGTGATGTAGCTTTCGTGCAGAAACCGTGGTTGCAACCTTTCATTGACTTTAACACAAAAAGCGACAATCTGTGTCTATGCTGTTTGAACGTGATCTTTTTAAATTATTTATTAATTCTATTTATGGTAAAAGCATTGAAAATATTAGAAAATGAACATCAATAAAATTGGCAACTGCCATCCAAAAAGCTGAAAAACTACTTACAAAACCGAGTGTAACTCATTTTGACATTTTGAACAAAAATGTTGTTTTGTTAAAATTACAACGATTGAAAGTCATTCTAAATAAACCTATTTTTATTGGTTTCACTGTATTAGATTTGTCAAAAGAAACAATATATGATTTTCATTATAATTATATGAAACATACATTTCGTTCAAAATGTCAATTATTATTTACAGATACTGATTCACTCACTTACAGTATTAAAACAGAAAACATTTATAAAGAAATAAAAGAGCAATTAGATTTATTTGATACAAATGACTATCTAGAAGTTCATAAAAAATTTTCAAAAAAAAATAGAAAAAAAACAGGAAAATTCAAAGATGAAATGGCTGGGACACCAATCAAAGAATTTATTGGATTGAAGTCAAAAATGTATTCATTCACCTTTGGTACGCAAAATAAAAAAACGGGGAAGGGGATTAAAAAAACGCATTAAAAAAGAAAATCAACCATAAGGATATTTTGCAAACATTAAGGGATCAAAAAAATATTACTTTCCTGTGAAAATAATAAAGTCTTGGACACATAATATATACAACTGAAATTAATAAATTATGTTTAAATGCATATGATGATAAAAGATATATTTTTGATGATGGCATATCATCATGTCCATATGGACATTATAAATTGAAAGGTCAACAAAACTCAAAATGAAAATCATTTTTATTGTATTTTTTAATAAGAAAAAAATACAGGAGTTTATTTCTTTATCAAAGTTATCAATTTTAATACTAAAGGTGAGTGAACCATACCTATCCAAAATATGAAACATCATCTTCAATAATTTTTAAAAATAATAAAAAGTTTATTGAATATGAAGAAATTAATTGTATATATAATATCGTTTAAAACTTTATAATAACAATTTCATATAAACCCAAGTAAATATTTAAAACTTTTTTAGAACTTAAAACTATAAAGAATCTCTTTGTGGGAAAATTTTTATTTGAGAAAAAAAAAGCTTCATGTCCAATAAAAGGTAATACTTATCATCAAAATGTTGTTGTGGATTATTTATTTCACAGATGCTTAAAAGGAAAAATTTATCTCAAATTTTAAAAACCTCAGTTAACAAATGAGCTAATATAAATGCAAATGAGTGTTGAAAGAAGAGCCCTTATATAAATAAGTTATGAAATTGAATGAATAATATATATATGCAAATGACTTATGTAACTGACAACAAAAGGAATTAGAGTCATGAAACAGAATGAAGAATACACTATGCAAATGACTTATGTAACTAATAACTAAAGTAATTATGTAAAGCCGTCTTATTTGTTTTTTATAAATATCAGAATTTATTCTTCTTGTTTATTTATTCTTAACAATGGGAATTAGAGTTATGAAACAAAATGATGAATATACTTATGCAAATGACTTATGTAACTAACAACAAAAGGAAATATGTAAAGCAGTCTGATTTGTTTTCTTTAAATATCAGAATTTATTCTTCCTTTAAGTTTAAAAAAACCATGATTAGAAACAGTTTGGTTGTCGTAGCACTTCAGAAAAATCCTGCTCACTTTTTCTCCAGAAAATTTATTATCATTATCGTGAGTGGGATCGAATCTGCTAAAGACAATCAAACTTTTTTTCCTCCTCTTTCCAACCATTTTAATCTGTATAACCCCCATTTAGGTGGGGAAAATTCTTATTTTGAGAAAAAATAAATTTCATGTCAAATAAAAAAAAAATAAATTGTTATGGATTATTTATTTCACAGATGCTTATATTTATCTCGATTTTTTTAAAAAAACCTAAGAAATAAAATTTTTAATAAAAAAAAAACCCAAAAAACCCATAGAATAAATAGGAATTTATATTAAATATCTCAAATTTAAAAAAAATACCCTAAGGGAATAAAAAAATTATTATTATATGAGAAAATGGACAAAAATTACATTTTTGCCAGCGGAGGGGTTGCGGAGAGCGAAAATCGAAACCGCGACTCACGAGAGTGAAAACGAAACCGGAAAACGAAACCCGAAACAGGAAATCGAACGACTTCATCTTGGAAAACGTCACTTCCGGTCACATGACCGGAACTGGACGTGCAATCCCATAATCCTTCATTCAAAATGGCAACCTAAGTGGCAGCCATCTTGGAGCAAAAGTGGCGCAGAATGTCACATTTCTTAACTACTCCGTGCTGCTTGGCATATCCAGCATTCGGCCAATTCCCCTTGCACTGTAGATTCCAGCATCACTGTTCGTCTGTTCTTGTAATGCTGTAGCCACATCTTTCACTGCTGCAGCCGAAACTGGTTTCCTTCCTCTTCCCCATTTCACATCAAATGAACCCATCTCTTCGAATTTAGCAATCATTTTTCGCAGACCATTTGTGGTTATTGGACCCGATTTTATGGATTTTAATGTCCGAAACTTCCTAATAGCTGTTAGTGCACACTTTTCGTTTTTATAAATTACAGTCAAATCCCATTATATCGAGTTCCATTGTAACGACTTTTTCACTATAACGAAGTTTTTCTGAAGTCCCGGCAAAAATATTCATTTAATGTTATTACGATCCCGCTATATCGAAATCTTTATAACGAATTTTTCATTGTAACGAAGCAAATTTTTGGTCCCCACAACATTATAATTTCATAAAACGAAATTTTATTTGGAAGTTGCACATTAGATAAGTGACAAATCGAATCTGTAAAAAATCAGCAAATTAAAAATAGCCGCTCTTGCTAGTAAGACATGAATTATTTAGTATAGGCCTACAAACAAAACAATTTGAAGATCATGTTTCTGTTCGAAGAAATATTTTTAAGAAATACGGTATTGTTTTGAAACATCTTATTCATCACTATTTTAAATACTGTGTACATGTAATGTATTGTTAACAATATTTTGTGGGAATTTAAATCAATAAACGGTAGTATAACGATAGCATTCTGGTAGTCCCGCGTGAGAATGGCGCAAGGTTTTGTTACACTCGTAATTCTTCAAAAAATACTGTGTGTAAAATTCAAATATGTAATATGTTCAGTACAGCAGTACAAAATTCGAACTAAATCTACAATGTTTAATATTAAACAGAAGGAAAAACTTAAAGATTTGCATTAAACTGGAGCTATTTTAGTCGCATGAAATGGAACTATTTTATTTGCATAATGTTACGAAGAATGCATGGCCTCCATAGTTAGAGAAGGCCATGCTCAATGTAATGCTTTTAATTATGTTAAACCCGGTGTTAAACTAGTTTAAATATCTGAAAACAAGAATCATTAAAAAATAAAAACTTTGTCATGTTCAATTTATTTACTGAAATTATGCACACAGATTACTATTTATAGCGGCAAAGACTTAACAGTAAAAACTACAACCTCCATTTTCAATCATGATTTCCGGTAAGGATGAAGCATTACTGTTACACTACAGATTATTTCACAATCCTAACACTACTGTACATTTAAAACGCTAATGTTGATTGATATTTGCCGTAATTACGAATAAAACAAAAAATATATATTCTTGGTTTAAAATAAGCTATTTTTCATTTCTTTTAAACGAAGTTTTCATTATAATGAAGTAAACCGATGGTCCCTTGAACTTCGTTATTACGGGATTTGACTGTATCTTCAAGAGCAGAGCGCGATTGTTCATAGTCAGTCATGATGAAGCATTCAAGCTAAGAGCTCGGTGCTCTGCGCATTTTTATGGCAGCTATGTCTGCGGTGCATGTCACGTGTTAGTAATTTGCATATCTCCAGACAATGTGAACCCTGCCAGCGCAATCTATTGGCAGATTTTGGAACTATTTTTTTTCCCTTTGCCAAACAAAATTCCATTGCCTTGTGATGTTCTAGTATTTTTTCACATCACATTATGCCTTTTTCTTAAAATGACTTTTTGCCATTACTTTATTTTGGGTCAATTATCATTTTTTGTCATGTCAATATAGTAAATTACGTTGAGTTTTTACGAAAGAGCATTCGCTTCCATTTCTGGAAATAAGGAAGTCCCAAAAGTGAGAGTTTTCTTTGTATGTCCCTTTGGTTATTGGATTAATAAATTTCTAATTTCAAAAATTTAAAACAAATTTTTTTCATATAATCTATAACAGTTAATTTTCTACTTTTACTTAATATTCGTTTGTCTTCCTAATATTACTAAAAATAAAAAGAATATAAAGGTACAACTTTTATATATTTTATGCCCCTCTTTATCCATTCTTGTTCATACTTTAAAAAAGTATTCATTTTTGCTTTAAAAAGTGCAATAAAAAGAAAAAAATAATTTTTTGATGCCTCACGTTAAAATAAGAATACATGAAATTAAAAAAAAAGACAAAGGTGTAGCAGGACATAATTTTTTATTTTAAAATTTAATATAAAACGCGTGCTCTGTTTAAGGACACTGAACGTTGGAAATGCCATATTAAACAACAACGTCATCTGCTATTCTTCTTGCAAATCGAAGCACCGCCCTGGTGAGCACTTGATCCCAAGTCCCTTGATTTAACATTGAGTTCCCACCTCTGGTATATAATTATCTCTATGATAGAGACACATACACCTGCTGATTAGTTTATTTATGCCCTCTCGTCTTAATTGTCAAGCCAGTTGTCGCAAAGAATTCTGAGATTGCTTGATTCATCTGTCTCTTGATTCATCTGTCTCAGTGTAAGTGTGACTGTTGCTTTATAACATGCAATCGATTCTGAATCAACTTTGAATTTTAAAATGTATAACAACATTCAGGTGTATTTTTTTTCATTTAATTTTTAAAGAATATTAGCCAGGATTTAACTCACCTGTAACAATTTCCACGTTATTCACGAAATTATCGATATACAGAGATATTGCAGACTACAGAGCAGGATATGTTATAAAACATGTGATCAAATGTGAAACTTGCGTTGCAAATGTGACATCTATTCCAAATAATAAGTCATTCATTCATTACAAAAAAAAAAGAATAGAATGCTCTTTTATATCCATCTGAAGATCTGACTAAAGCATGCTAAAAGAAGTGAATCGTTTTTCCATACGGATTCATATTTTAACAAGAAGGGAAGTATACAGCCATTTTCCTTCTCTAGTTAAATTTTATGAAATTAGAGACTTTATGGCAAAAACTTTTACTCTCTTTAAATAATCATATACTTGGTGCAGGCTTCCCATTAGAAAATCATGCTCTTTCTTTTTAATTATGTTCTAATTAACTTTATTAATTATTTAACAATTACTCAAATTAACAAAATCGATGACAGTAATTGCCATGTTGTTTCTTTATTGGTACCATAGTGAAGTGATATATATAAAAATTACTATAAAATTTTGAAAATGTTACATTTTTATGGACAAAAGAAAAGAAATCACACCAACACCACCTCTACTCAAAGCCTGAGCGCAAAAACGTCATACATTGTTACATCTACCAATAATAAGTCTGGAATTGTGTCTACCATAGGTGATGTAACAATGTATGATTTTTCCGTGAGCAGACTTTCTCTTTAGGCGGTATAGGTCACACATAGTTATTACGAGATTTATTGTTGAAATTTTCAAAACACATTACTGTTCATTTTTTTTGCTCTAAGCGTAACCTACATCCTACGTTAAGCAATCCCAGAATTCTTCACGGCAACTGGTTTGACGCATAGCCGTTTATGACGTCGGGGCATAAATAAACCAATCAGAGGGCGAACGTGTCTCTATCAAAATCAATGTCGGACGTGGATAAAACCAGCGAAGCTGGAAGTGTTTGCTGAACGATTCCAGCGTCTGCTGAAAGCACGCAAACTTCCTTTTCCAGTAGTTGATATGGAGGGGGTAGGAAGGGGTGCAGATACACTGAAGTTGAGTCAGCGGTAAAATTTAAAATTTGTAGTTGCGACAGAATGTTCATAGCGTTGCATTTTCTTTGTGAAGTGTATGGTGAAAAGATGAGTAACATTGAATGTTTAACTAATAACAATAGTCAACACACTTTTTTAACTAAGACCACACAAATTGTCCATAGTAGTAATTTATATGTAGAATCCGAATCTGCTTTTAGATTTTTTCTATACACGTCACGTTTTCAAGTTATGCACTTTAAGACTTCTGTGTTAAAGTAACGGGTGTGAAGAGAAGCGTCTGCAATGTTAAACTATCCATATTTGGGGCCGCAAGGAAATTTATCAGGCCCCAAGCACTGAATGATTTTAAAATATCATTGAAAAAAAGAAATCTGTGCGTGCTAGAGAAATTTCAAAATTATTTTCGTAATCAGCAGAAGAATACTACCAAAAATCACCCACTTGCATTTGGTTAAAAGAGAACTCTTAAATTTTGCTGGCCAGTGTAAATGGGCTCAAGAACTATCCACATTATACGTACGGTTATCTAATTTCACCTTCTTTCAAGAAAGTGTTTTGATGACCGTTTATCTAATACGAAGCTGTTTGATGAAGGTATAAATATTATTTGTATAATAACAATCCCCAATTAAACATTAATTTAATTACAATCTTTTAATATTTATAGTGGCGGTTGCATAATAGATTTTTATATAATCATTGTTAAAAAGATAATTTTATTTTTCATCATTCAGTTTTTCTCAGGGTTTAAGTTGAAACCTATCTGTCAATTCTTCCTTTTTTTGTAATGGCTTTAAGATTTATAATTCCTGTAGATAAGGTTTAGATATACAAATCTTGAGGTCGTTTACTTAAGATAAGTTATCACAGTTATAATTATGTAATTCCGTATAAAAACGATTTACTTCATCGAGTAATCTAATTAGAATTCTCTCACTTTAATTCATTACTCTTAAAAATTCCATGATGAATTTTTTCTTTGTTTTTATTTTCTGTGTAGTGAGTTTTACTGCTGTCATCCATGGAAAAGGTATGATTATCAATACTTACATTAAGTTATCACTGCAAGTTCTTTAATTTAGAGTGAGTTAAGGAATACCTTAAAAATAATTTCCCAAAGTTTTTAAATTCATTCACTTAAGGATCAACTCAAGGAAAACAACAAATTTCATCTTCCATTATGTCCTCGATATGAAATTAAAGGCTTGGGGATAATTTTTAAGGACCACTTTCCTTTGAACAACATATAAGGGAAGTAACTAAAAGTACTGACAGATTATTAGGACTTTCAAAACCCTTAGTGAATATTTTTACTGTTGTGAGAACTTTCCTAACTGTTTATAAACAAGTTATTATTCCCAAACTGATTTATAGTGTTTGGATTTGGTATCTTGAAGAAACTCAAAGTTTAAAATTTTTACAATCTAGAATTGACAAATACTGCTTTTTTTTAAAAGACTATTTTTAAAAATCAATTGGACAATATTAATATTGATAGCATCTTTGAAATGAAAAGAGCAGTCTCGAACTCTTTAATTATATTCTCATTAATATTTTCAATGGAAGGATATGGCTTCTTGAAAATATCGGAATCAGGGTCCCTGAATCAAATAGAAAACCGCGGACCTTGTGGTCGTTCAAAAGGTCGAGAACGAATTTGCGCCTCCTTGATCCTTTTTCAAAAATCATTAAAGCACATGATTCATTTAATGTCACTAATTCCATTGATGTTTTTACTTGTAATTCCTTGTCTCTTTTTAATCCATTGTAATTTTTTTCTTATTACACTAGGCAACACACATTTTGTAACTATGACCACACAAAGTGTTCTTAGTAATAACTGTATGTAAATCCGAATCTGTTTTTAGATTTTTTCTATCACGTCACGTTTCCAAGTTATGCACTTCGAGACTTCTATGTTAAAGTAATGGACGTGAGAAGCGTCTGCAATGTTAAACTAGCCTTATTTTGGGCCGCAAGAAAATTTATCAGGCCCCAAACGCTGAATAATTTTAAAATGTTTCATTGAAAACAAGTTAAGAGGAAAAAGGTTTTATCAAACCAAGCTTTTATAATGTTTTATTTAGTGGCAACAATACAGCTTAATTTTGCAACAATAAACAATAGATAAATTTACTCTCGCCATAACGAAATGTCCAATTGTTACAACAATCAATTCGTAGTAATGAGTTAGTACCATTAGAACACGAACCAATGAACCGATTTGAAAATTTTTTTCTTTATCATAAATTGTCATCGATTCTGCATAAGTGTGTCAAATTGCAGCTCCCTAGCTTGTCGGAAAGTTGGTTTAATATTGATTACAAGATTTGACCTAAACAACTAACACAGCAAAGTTAATAAAAGCTTATAAAAAAAAATCTGTGCGTGCTAGAGAAATTTCAAAATTATATTCGTATTAAGCAGAAAAAATACTACCAAAAATCACCCACTTGAATTTGGTTAAAAGAAAAATCTTAAATTTTGTTGGCCAGTGTTATTTTCTTTATTATTATTCTTGTACATTTTATTTGTTTTTTTTCGGTTTCCTGTATTGCTTCATTGTTATTGTTTTGTTTTCTTTTGTTTTGATTTTCTCACCGCCTCGATTTTATTTTGTTTATTTTTATTCTCTTGCTTTATATGTGTCTTTCGTCAACCCCGTTTTGGGCTCTGGCGTGTTCGGGGCCAGCATGGGGTTTTATCCTCTCGTATATCTGGTAGGATATTCCCTGTTGTTGCTACAATTATTATTATTATTATTATTACCAGTTTATTTATAATTCGTAAATATTTAACAATATTACTCTCCACCCAGTTCAATTTCTCTCATGATTGACTGGGGATGAAAGAGTGTCCATATGGGCAAACACGTTGATTAAAAAGCCGGCGACGTGACGCACGATCGTTGTTGACTGTCTGCCACGATAGTTGCCTTTCTGTTTGAAGCCGAAAGCTTATAGTTGGTAGTTTGCTGCAGATAGCCAACAATAACGTTGTTTTAATATCGCACCACGAACTATAGATATTCATGGCCATCGAGTTCCGCCATTTTCCATTGTTTCGAGAAGTTAAGGAAAACAGATCGCGCCAGGTGCCGCAAAGATCGCACTATTCCCGACCGCAACCTGCGATAGAGATTTTTATTGAAACTGAATACGAAAGTAAAGTTCCTGTCTGCCGATAGGGTGGCGCTGCAGGCGCAGTTGGGCAGATTGTGCATGCAGCGCCATTTTTCAATAAACTTCCCGCCCTACCGGGAGCTAGAAACTTTAGCTTCATTTTAATAATGGAGCTCGGTGACCATGAATATCTGTAGACCGTGCATCGCACTGATGCAGCAGTGATGAGCAATGGTTGATTCAACAACACGCGGATTACTCTCTCGCGTCATATCTCGTATACGTATACAGTGTGTTTTAGCCAAAGTGAAGCAATAGCTAACTTCTAAAATACAAATTTGACAGAATACTGTCAGTGGAAGAATTATTGTACTCATATGTGAGGGGTTTTTATGTGTATCCTATTTCTAAAAAAACTACGCTATTTTCGAATATGGAGATCAACTTTCAAATGTGCCATGAACACCCATATTTTAATGGTATTTTCAGATTGTACACAATATTTGAGAAGTGTTATTTCAATGTTCACTTACCTCATCTAAACTTGGTGTCACGGAATTCAAACGCCATCAAGAATTCCGATGACACTTTCGTTCGGTTCCATACCTGCTACTTCTATGGTAGAGATCGGGGAGGGAACCGATGAAACGCGCGTCACCAACGTCGTCAGATGAGTCAGAGTCCAATGAGAAGAGAGAGAGAGTTTTTCAAGCCGATGACGAGAGGGACCGAGATCGAGGCCTTTTTAAAAGTGAAACGACGGAGAAAAAGTCGTAGGAAGGAAAATGGGAACTCAATGCATGAAAATCGAATTAGCGGCGAGTTATTGACCATCTCAAGAACGACGATACCATGCATGCCGGCGATAGCAAACGCCGTGGAGTTCACGCCGAGAAACGAACCCGGTAGAAGTGTGAGCGAGAGCAACAGAGAGCGCGTCGCACTAACGAGGGTTCCCGAGTGTCGACGTGGCAGCGAGAACGTCGAGAGAGATTCTCCGGGCTTCGTCGGACGACAGGCCGGCCTTCCACGATGGACAATAAATGGTAAACTACTATACCTGGTAAGCGGAAAATTTGTTATCGGAACGGGCATAGGACTGGCAAAGCTAGCGTTTACGGAACGTTGTTAACACAAGCTCCGCTATCAGTCTTAATGCATATTTGCTGAGCGACTTAGGCTTCACGCTCATAGAACAGTTTGACTGTAAAGTATAAGTTTTGAACACTAAGCTTTCGCAATTAAGCATGTGCTTCCCGAGCTTCTATGTTGGCAAGTAGTATCAGGAGGACCTGTTCATATTTTTCTCCTGGTTTGACTATTGATATCTAATTCGTCTCATTTCATGATTCCATAGTGCCCTTATGGATAAGCCCATTCCTATGCTTTCTATAAAGAAATCTACTCCTAGCGACTTGTCCATGGACTTTACACAGAATACTACTCTTACCGACTTGTGACTGAATATACATATATATTTATCTGTCGGTGTTATTTATGCCGAGTGCCTTCACCATTAACGATTTCCAATGCTGTGGGTGAGCGTACGGGTCGTACGTCAACCCTTCATAAAAGTATACAACGCTAATGAGCAGTTGTGTGAATAGTGCTTAAACAAGTGTCGTTCTAATTGTGTTGCTTTTACGTTTAAGTGGCTTAGCGCCACTCCTATATAATTTATTGCTGAGCTATTTGAAATCGTCGGTTACTTGTGCTCAAGAGAAATTCGTCCGACCTTTCATATGTGCAAGTGTATTATTCATTTGCGTGATGCAATTTACAAAGGCACGCTACTGGCACGAGGCGGGACCTGTCCGGCTGGCATATGATTGATAAGTCATAGATCTGTTACCGAGTCTTTCTCGTTGGCCTCGTCTGTTACGCATGCGCAATTGACACGGCTAATTACGTTTACTTTAAAGGGGAAAACATCGGGGAACTTACTTTCTGGATGCGCCTCGTATTTTTGCCATTTTCGACAACAATAAATGCAACATAACAGATTTTGTTAACTTTCTTAATTAATAAACCATTAAGGAATGACATAACCAAGTACCGAAAGGTTAAACTAAACCATTCGCGGAACTATATTTTTAAACTGCCCTATGTTAACATTGGAAGTTTCTAATTGACCATTATGATACCATTAAACCCCGTACCTTTGAAATAATTTCAACTATCATTAATTTTACGTTATATTCATTCATGACACATCATTCCAAGTTGTTTGATATATTACATGCAATATTTTAGCATTGAATGTTCCAATGAACCATAATGGTTCCACTAAACCAGGTACCTTGAAACCAATTTCGACTATCGTTAATTTTACGTTACATTCATTCTTGACACATCATTCCAAGTCGTTTGATTTATTACATGCCATATTTTATTAGTGAAAGGTCCAATGAACCATAATGGTTCCACTAAACCAGGTTCTTTGAAACCAATTTGGACTATCATTAATTTTACGTTATATTCATTCATGACACCTCGTTCCAAGTCGTTTGATATATTACATGCCATATTTTAGCATTGAAAGTTCCAATGAACCATCATGGTTCCACTAAACCAGGTTCCTTGAAACCAATTTGGACTATCATTACTTTTACGTGATATTTATTTATGATACATCATCACAATTTGTTTGATATATTACATGCCATATCTATCATTGAAAATTTTTGAAGGTGTCATAAAGGTACCATTAGTGCACGTGCTAATGTTTCGATTCCAACAATTTTCAAAATGGTTCATTTCCTGAACCATATTTATTGACCGAAATAGAAATTTATATTCGCTTGTATCTCGTCATTAAGATTTGTTTGACATATTACTTAATATATCTGTCCATTGAAAATTGCTAGGTGGGGTCGTAATGGTACCATTTGTGGATGTGCTAATGAACCGATTTAGATAAAATTTATGATTTTTTCATGGTATGTACCATATTCATCGACTGACGAAAATAGTAATGAATAACCGCATCTATCTCGTCATTACGATTTGTTGATATATTACTCAATATTTCTTCCCATTGAAAATTGCTGGGCGGGAAAATAGAGGTACCATTTGTGCACGTGCCAATGAACCGATTTAGATAATATTTGTAACTGGTTCGTGCCATGAACCATATTCATCGACTGACGAAAACAGATTTTGAAAATCTTTCATAACCTCGGAGGAGTTTGAGTTACAGACAGACAGACGGACAGACACGTTTCCCCACACTGATAGCATAAAGCACCTTTCGGTACTTAATAATATCCTAGCCTTAAGTTTACCTATGAAGTAGAAACAGATAAAAACATCCCTTTTCTTGATATATTAGTAAAAAGAACTGGCAATAATTTAACTTTCGAGATTTATAGAAATACAAAAAATAATTTCAGCTATATTCTTTCTGATTCAAACCATAATTGGGGTCAAAAAATTTCAACCTTTATTTCCATGGTAGATCGAGCTATTAAGCTTTCCTTCAATAAATCTGATTTTAAAAAGAAATAGATAATATCTAATATTAAAAAGTACACTGCAAAAAATGGCTATACTATAAACATAATTTGTTAAAGAAAACAAAATTTAAAAACCTTATCGATAATGTTAATACATTAACAAAAGAAAAAATTCAAGTACCTTGGTGTTGTCTTAGACTCAAAGCTCTCCGGGAATCGTCACTTAACCTTTGTCCTGAACAAACCGAAAAAGGTTAATATGGCCTCTTAGCCCCTCCTAGGACGCAACAGCACCCTCAGCACTGATAAGCTTCATCGTCAATCTTGTTTGTTTTTCCACAGCCTACTACAACTCCATTGCAAAAAAATAGAATAATGTTTTATTATGAACTTCCAATGTGATTTACGTGTTTATTTCACCACCAAATCACACGAAAAGCAAAACACGGCATATTCAAGCACAAAGCTAGAATATGAATTGTTGAAAAAATATTAGCTGTTTGCTAATTATTTAAACAGAATTAATTGGTTGTTGCAAAATATTAGAATAAGCTGCCCCCCATTGCAAAAAAATAGAATAGTTGATTATTCAATTTTTCAACGAATTATATCCAAGTTAATATTGCATAGAATAAAATCAGACATATAAAAGAACCCTTCCCTGAAACACAGAGTGCTTTAGTGTTCCAAAAGTTGCACTTATGGGGCGCAAAAAAGACTTCACTGAAAATACTAAGGAGATCATCGTGAACGCACATAAAACAGGACTAACGCAGACCAGGATTGCAGAAATAGCTGAATGTTCTCAAGCAACTGTGTCAAGTATAGTCCGTGCTCACCAGAACAATAAGAATGTCCAAGCCCAGCATATAAATAATCGCTCCAGACGTGGAAGAAAGCCTAAAACCACAACCCGGGATGAGAGAGCACTCTTGAGAATTGCTAGGAAACATCGATTCAAAAGTCTGCAACATCTCCACTTCATATGGAAAATCAATCACGGAGTCAGAGTATCTAAACGGACTACGCTGCCATGGTTACTTCTCTAGAATTCCGAAAATCAAGCCTATGTTGACGAAAACTCAACGAAAAAATCGTCTGAGATGGTGCAAAGAGCGACAATACTGGGGTGATGAAAAATGGAGCAAAAATTTTGTTTAGTGATGAATCTGTGTTTTGCCTTGTGCATGGAGATCAAGGAATCAGGGTGTGGAGGAGGAAAGAAGAAGCGTTTCAACAAGATTGCCTCAAACGTTCTGTGAAGTTTGCCACGTCGGTGATTGTGTGGGGTTGCATGTCCTCACATGGGGTTGGGAAACTATGTATTGTGCGTGGAACAGTGAACGCAGACGTTTAAATGGAAATTCTGGACTTTTACAGATTCCTTCGGCAGAAGAACTGTATGAGGATGACGAGTTTATCTTCCAATAGGATGGGGCATCGTCCCACACAGCTATACGCACAATGACATGGCTCAGAGATCGTGGTATAAATGTGCCTCCATGGCCTGCCAATTCACCGGATTTAAATCCGATTGAGAATCTGTGGGCCATAATGAGGAAAATACTCTCTGAGCATTTCCCAGCACTAAACAAGAACTTGTGTCTGTAATTCGACATATCTGGGCATCAATTTCAAGACAAACGTGTTGTCAGCTTGTTAATAATATGCCACGTCGTATGCAAGCTGTGATGAGTGCAAAAGGCAACGCAAGAAAGTATTAACATTGCTAATTTTGAGTGTTCATATAAATTATTCTATTTTTTTGCAATGGGGAACAGCTTATTCTAATATTTTGCAACAGCCAATTAATTCCGTTTAAATAATTAGCAAATAGCTAATATTTTTTCAACAATTCATATTCTAGTTTTGTGCCTGTATATGTTGTACTTTGCTTTTCGTGTGATTTGGTGGTGAAATAAGCATGCAAATCACCTTGGAAGTTCATAATAAAACATTATTCTATTTTTTTGCAATGGAGTTGTATACCATTATCTATATAGTAGGCTGTGGTTTTTCGTATAATGTGGAGGAACTCTTGGGTCGGTCAGGCGTCTTGCCTACCGCAGTGTATTTCCTTTGACGTATAATCTGGTTAGCGAGCTTTGTAAAAGCACTGATTTCTTCCCACTGCTCGATTGTCGATTGTCGACTGCTCTTCTGATTGGCTTCCTGTTGCAGCAAGGCAAAGACAAAAGCTATATAACATTGACGCCATGAACGATTCTCCCGCCTTGACAAAGAAACAGGAAAAGCAATTAAAAAACAAGCAAACTCTTTAAAAAAGCAAAATGAGACTACGTTAAAAGAAAATGTGATTTCTGCCGTCGGTGAACGGGAAATTATTTGGAATAAGTCTTATAAAGATCATCGAGATCGCGGCCTTGTTGAGATACAGTGGCTCGAAGTTGAAGACATCATGAAAATTCTAAGTAGATGCTTTCAATAATTTTTGATTATACATGCAGAAGTAGACACAAAAAAATATTTTTGAGATACTTTATGGCCCCCCCCCCCCTCCTTCGTCCCAAAAATGATGAAACAAATTATTTTTTTTGACGCGTTTGTAAGTTTTCAATTCTCAATTGAAACAAATTATGTCGCACTACTCGCTAATTAAAAAATGATCACAGGCAGCTTGATTATCACTGTTTTATTTACTATTGACAAAAAAAAATCACAAATATTGAAAAAATCTATTTACAACTGTTATGACAACAGATTAATATTATTGTCGGAATTAAATACTAGAAAAAATCAATTATTAATTAAAAAATAAATAAAACTCCATTTAATTAAAAGAAAATAAAGAAAATAAATAATAGAAAAAATAAGTCACCCAATTGATAAATGTAAAGGTTGAAGGACGAAACACAATTGAAACAAAGGTCTTGTGGAGCTACTGTACACTATATGATCAAAAATATCCGAACACCCCTCACAGATCATCGATTGGCCCAATGTCACATAATAATGACTTGCACATCATTTAAATAGCTTCCCACACCTTCAGACGCAACTCTGCTTGGACATTGGCAAGAATGGGTCGTTCGGCAGAGCTCA
>JAHWFO010036126.1:389328-409533 GCA_023313115.1 Rhysida immarginata
TGATCTGTGAGGGGTGTCCGGATATTTTTGATCATATAGTGTATATGTTTATTGCATTTTTTAAATATTATTTTAATTTTTTTAAATAATTGCAGAGTGTGGCAAACGCAAGCATGAGACTTTGTTTGATCCGTGGAGTAGAATAGTTGGCGGTCAGGAATCGGAAAGAAACTCTTGGCCATGGCAGGTCTCCCTAAGAAGAATAAATAATTATGACCACAAGTACCATCATGTTTGCGGCGGCTCAATACTAAGTGAAACATGGATTTTAACAGCAGCACATTGTGTAACCGTGTAAGTACATGAATATTGTTTGTTTAGAAAGTTGAGTTTTCCTGTATTAACTGTTAATTGTAACATCTGAAGTATAGCGTATAATAAATCCTCATAGGATTTTCTTCTCTTATTTGTTAATTTTTAATTATATACTTCATTTT
This sequence comes from Rhysida immarginata, assembly GCA_023313115.1. Classification (NCBI taxonomy): domain Eukaryota; kingdom Metazoa; phylum Arthropoda; class Chilopoda; order Scolopendromorpha; family Scolopendridae; genus Rhysida; species Rhysida immarginata. The sequence goes on from JAHWFO010036126.1 coordinate 389,766, forward strand.
TAATTATATTTTAATTAATCAAATAAAAAGTATCAGAGAAATTGGAAAGTGCATTTTTCAACGAATTTGATGAAAATAGATTTACTGAGTATATGTAATAATATCAACATCGATTTAGAATCGATTTAATGGTGTGAAATAATTTATTCGAATTTATGTAAAATTGCGTTGTCAACAGGTTTCAAAGAACTTCGTACACAAGGGGTCGCCAGCAGATAGAACTTTCCTGAAGGCTGTAGAAACGCCCAGAATGCTTTGCATCAGGCTTTAAAAGCACCGTCCACGCGACAGAGCACAGTATTCGTGTTATTTTGAACCATGGGACGTGGTAAGCCAGTAGAAACGTGTATACGGCAAAAAATTATACAGCAGTTCCAGAATAACAAATCCCAGCGAGTTATTGCCCATGTATTATCAGTTCCACTCTCTACTGTTAATGGGATCATCAAGCGTTTCAGAGAAATCGGGAAAACTGAACCAGGGACTACACCAGGCAAGCAGCGATTATTGAATGTTAGGGACCTACGAGTATTTCGACGTTACATTGTGAAAAACAGGCATGCTCCCATAAGTGAAATGACTGTTTGGGCTCGAGAATATTTTCATCTACCCATATCCGAAAGCACAGTCCGCCGTTACATCAGAAGATGCAACTATTACTTATACGCTACAAAGAGTAAGCCATTTATGAGCACTGTAGCTAAGCGTCGCCGGGTAGCATGGGTCAGAACCCATCTAAAGTGGACCCTTGCTCAGTGGAATAGTGTTCTGTGGTCCGACGAGTCTACCTTTGCAGTGATGTGTGGCAACAACGGTCGCAAGATGCTAAGGACCAAGCACGAAAGTAATTATCCCGACTGTTACCGGAGGAAAGTTCAGAAGCCTGCATCGCTGATGGTGTGGGGCTGCATGAGTGCAGCCGGGACAGGATCGCTTCACTTTTGCGAGGGCACTATTAACTCTGCTGCCTATATAAACATTCTTCAACAGCATCTGCATCCATCCCGCCAAAAGTTGTTCAATAGAAGACCAAGCATCTTTCAGCAGGACAACGCGAACCCTCATGCTGCTCGGAACACCAAGGCTTGGCTATAACAGCAGCGTTTCAGGGTGCTTGACTGGCCTGCCTGCAGCCGAGATCTGTCACCCATTGAAAATGTATGGCGCATTTTAAAGCGAAAAGTCAGACAGCGGAAGCCTCGAACACTGCAGCAGTTGCGGGCGTGTATTTCCGAAGAGTGGGACAAAATTCTAGTAGAAACAACGCAGAAGGTAGTGTCCAGCATGCCTCAACGACTTCGGAGCGTCATTCGTCGGAAAGGTGACGCCACTCAGTGGTAATGTGCAATAAACGGTACGGTGTACGAAGTTCATTGCAACGTGGTGAAAACGGAACATTACAAAAAGTCGCTTATTTAATTTTCTCGTTTTCTTTTTTATGTTAAAATGCTATATGACAGTTGTACTAAAGCTCTGTGCACTCAATAAAGTAATTTTCATTTGTTTACAATTAGTTTCGTTGTACTTATCCAAAATTCTGTAGGTGTCCGAAGTTCATTGACACTAGGGTTGTATTGTATGATGCTTAGCTCCACTGTTGAAAAGCCAAATTTGAGGGAATTGTTCGTTGATAGCAGACAAAAGGAAATATTCTTTCTTCTTACTACTAAGTTGTACATCACTGGAACTTTTGCTCGATGTTATGGATGCAGATATTGTACAAAATCTAGGCATTGGTAACACAACCTCTTTTCTCGCTTTTGAAGTATGCATATTGGCTGAGTTAGTCAACTTGGGAGTTTTTTGAACTTTAGTTGCAAATGCCTTGTTGACTCTTTCTACCTCTTTCGTAGTTCTTCTTTCATATTCTGTTCAATAAAGCTTGCTTGATTATTGCGGAATAAAAGAGGCATCAGATAGTTGTGTCAAAGGGGATACCACATTGTCGTAGTTTTCTGGAAGTCCCACAAGCACAGTAATAGCCATTGACAGAAAATCCACCTTCATTTAGTTGATCACAACACGATTTTACACGATTCAAGTAGTAGGAATGCATTTTTGTTTTGTTTTCACCAAATTGAATGCAAATGAGTTCCTTTAGCAGTCGCAAAATTCTTGCTCTGGAATTGGACTTAAAGACATTGATGAGAGTATCCCAGGCTGAATTGGTGTTTTCACTGTCAATAATGTGGAATTGTTGATCGTTGTGGATACTCATGACGATAGTGGTAAAAGCTTTTCTGGCAAAGCATCTTTTGCAAGGGAAGCACCATCTCCTTATAGAATTTCCACAATCTGTAATTGTCGTCTTTCAACTTCTCCATTGCTGGTAGAGCTGAATAGGTAGCCTTCTTGTAGTGCGATTTTAACAACAATAGTTCAGCAATACAAATTGCGCTTTGATAAATTCTGCAATCTGGATTGAACTGGGATAGCAGGAGTGATTTGGTCCATAACCATTTGTTCATAATTTATTTAGCATATATTGCAGAGATTACATGCTGTTAAATAAAATGCTACTATTAGGCTAAAACAAGTACGACTATATGACTAAAAACATTTTTTCTTTACACTCACGAGAAGCGTGTCATGTAAGACACTTTTGCGGAATTGAATACGATGTCATTATTGCATTCTTGCCATCGCATTAACAAAACAAAACAAAAAAAAATATACTGTCATCAATTAGCAATAATAATAATAATAATAATAATAATAATAATAATAATAATAATAATAATAAACTCTAAACAACACACATCATCATTACGCAAGGCAGTCTGCATAGCTGATACAATACACACCTTTGAATCTGAACAGCGTGCAGAACACCCATAACATTCCTACGACATGCATTAAACTTCAATCATGGCTCGGAAAGCAACTCCACGGTAGACATACTTCTGACCTCAACCAGCCGCACGTCGACAAAAAAGCGTCGAACTTTTGGTTGAGTTTAGGGAGTCTCTTTGAGGTAAGTGAAGGAACCATGTTTGCCATACAAGACCTAACGACTGACGGGTCTTGCTGGAAATGCCATATCGCAGAAGAAACCATCCAACACGTCATATCCAGTTGCAAAATACTCACGCAGACAGATTATTTACACAGACATAACCAGATACCGTAAATACTGTATTAAGCGCCCGGGAGCTTATTTGCAAAAATTCAGCGGACCCCCAGGCGCTTAATGCAGGCGAGCCGGTATTAGGGGTCCGGTCACAACTGAGATGGATACTATAATGCAAAATTCTCGCCCTTCTCCTTCATCCTTTCTAAAGTATCCTGCTGTGTTTTCCATTCCCATTAGGATCAATGCTAAACTGTTTAGCTGTAGCCTCTGTAGAATGGTTTTCAGCCTACTTTACTGTTGCAAGATTAAAATTGATGTTATTAACTGTGAAGTTTTCATTTTTCATCAGTCATGTTGCTTGACTGAATCCAAAATTAAAAGCAAGAAATTAGAAGACAATCATGCTGGTGTCTAATTTCCGGTTTAGCAGTGGCATTTGGGAGAGCAAACATTCCCGTTAGAAAGCAGCAAGAGAAGAGAAATCCACGAAATGAACTAAAATAAGCGCCCGGGCGGTTATTGAAGGTCCGGCGCTTATTTGCAAAAATTCAGCGGACCCCCAGGCGCTTAATGCAGGCGGGCCGGTAGTTCAGGTCCGGCGCTAAATACAGTATTTACAGTAGACAACAACATACTTCAACATCTAGCTAAGATACACAAGCTACGGGACATTCACACTCCATACTATAAACATATCCCCGACACGGTCTTAGAACACTTCACATAAACTAAATTTTAACAGAGCTCTAATCACTGACAAAACTCCCTCATAACAGACCAGACATTACGCTTGTAGATAAGCAAACCAAACTGACTTACATAATTGATATCTCCATCCCCAACACACACAATTTACAAAAGACATACACTGACAAAATCACTAAATATACGGATCTTGCACACGAAATAAAACGCCTTTGGGGAGTTATCAGAGTACACGTTGTTCCTATCGTTCTTTCTGCCACTGGGGTTACTCCACACTCGCTACACAAAAGCCTGTCAACACTAAATTTAAACCCACACTTATACAAAACCTTACAGAAAACCACAATTCTAAACACCTGTCACATAATAAGGAAATTCCTACATCCAAACATCAATACTCCCACGAGTCGTAACTTTCCCTCCCTTGCATTTGAGTCCCTTGGGCTTTGGCCCTCTTTTGGGTCCGCCTCTGGGATTGGCTTCCGGACTTGATCCGAGTTTGGCTTCCTCAAACAATAATAATAATAATAATTTTTATATCACTAAAGATAATTATAATAATGAGAAAGGGGCAATTATATTGTTTTCACGCTATGAGTTAAAATTATTTCCAAAAGAAAAAAAAGGGAATTAATTGCAATCTTTATTATTTCGGATTTGTTAATTTGTAAATAAATTCTTGTAAACACGCATCCTTAGTTTATTTTTTTCTGGCAACAGCAACAGCGATTTCACGAAACATGAAAAGTATTTTTAATAGTGTAAATTCAATCAGAATATATAATTAATTTTCTCTTTTTCATTTTACAGCGCTGAGGATCCTTCCTCTTGGGAAGCTTGGTTTGCTGAGCATAACATACGAGAAGAAGACGGATTCGAATTTCCTCGAAAGATATCGCAAGTTAGAAAAGAATCATAACAGAAGGATATTCTAATTTATTGGATATCAGTCAATAATTATGAGTTCCAGTTATTGTTGGATTAAGCCTTAAACAAAAACAATCTAATAAAATTTGCTATTTCTATTTTATCGAAGATCATTATTCATGAAGACTACTTGAGCTTGGCAACTCGAAACGACGTGGCTTTAATGAAATTATCCCAGCCACTCAATTTGACTTACAATGAAAACATTAATACAATATGTTTGCCTGAAGATATCGACACAAACTTAGAAGGAAAAATTTGTACCGCTACTGGATGGGGAGATACACATTATAGTAAGAAATTTCATCTTTTTTTTTCTTATAGAGGGTGTTTCAAAATTATGTACAATAAATTTAGTGACATATTCTTCAGGTCAAAAGAAGACGAAAATGTTCTATAGCACTTTGTCTGGAAATGATTTATTTACGCGACACAGCCAACTAAACCCGTGGCTCCAAATTACAAGAATTGTTCAAAGTGCCCGCCACCAGCTCGCACGCAGGCTTCGGCTCGTTACATGAGCGACCGTCTGATGTCATAGAAGAGTTCGTCGCCAGCATTACGAACGATTTGGCATGCATTTTCAATTCGTTGTCGCAGATCCATAATGTTAGGAACATCTGTGCTGTAGACGATCGTTTTCACATGACCCCACAGAAAAAAGTCCAAGGGATTAAGGTCGGGTGATTTTGCAGGCCAGGCTACCGGTCCACCTCGACCTATCCACCGCTTCGTGTATGCAGCATTAAGGTGTGCTCGCACAACATGGCTGAAATGTGCTGGAGCGCCATCATGCATGAACCACATGTTAGATCTTATCAAAAAAGGAACATCTTCCAGTAATTCTGGCAATGCATTCTGCAGAAACAAAAGATACCTTCGCCCAGTCAATCGTGGCGGCAACACATAAGGGCCAATTAAGTTATTTCCGACAATTCCACACCAAATGTTCATGGAGAAACGCTCTTGATGCGCTCGAGCTCTGGTAACATGCGGGTTAGCATCTGCCCAATGGTGCTGGTTGTGAGAATTTACGATTCCTGTCCGGGTGAAGGTTGCTTCGTCCGTGAAAAGTATCTGGCTGAGACAACTAGGGTCTTCAGCATGACGACGTTGTATCCATTGGCAAAATCGTTGACGATGTGGATAGTCCGTTGGGTTCAGTGCCTGAACCAGTTGCAAGTGGTATGGATGCAAAAGCTGACGGTGAAGAATGCGCCAAACAGATGAGTGCGGAATGTGTACCATGGAAGAAATACGACGGGTGCTTGTCTGTGGTTCATCATGTATGATGTCAATTATCACATCCTCCTCATCCGGAGAATGTGCTAAGGAACCACGCTCCCTCAAATGTCTGTCGACAGATACAAATGTTCGGTTATTTGGCAAACGTCTATTCGGAAAGCGTTCTTGGTAGAGTCTTCTTGCTTCCACAGCATTTCCGTCCGCAAGACCCTACATTAGGTGCATGTCAGTGTATTCTGCACTGGAATACGTGTACATGACTTTTTTTTACGTATATCGTAATGCGTATGTCAAAGCACGCAAACGTTCTGAAATTGATATTCCTAGTGGATGTACAGTAATGGAAACAACCGTACACAACTAATAGAACAACCCTAAAGTAGGTTTAAATGGAACAAACCACTTAACCTAGTGTTGGGTCGAAACGCTGGAACTGCTAAAATATCGTCCGCTAACTACCGTGCTTCCCTACTCTATCATATTGGATTACTCGAAAACAAATCGTTTCCAGACAAAGTGCTATAGAACATATTCGTCTTCTTTTGACCTGAAGAATATGTCACTAAATTTATTGTACATAATTTTCAAACACCCTGTATAGGTTGTCTCAGCTTAAGTTACATCACGAGTGAAGCAGTTACAGTTCGTACGCATGCAGAAATAGTTTGAATAAATTACGGTATAAAAAATTTCTCTGTGCAATCTTATTTCAGATTTTTATTCTCGATATAATAAAAAACCAATGGATATAAAAGCCATTTGACGAAATTAAAAAAAATAACAGCAGAAGGGTAAGCTGTTGTGTTCTGTGTCTTATAAGCGACGTTTTTCCGTGATGTCACTCTCAACTGAAGCTGAGACAGAGTATTTATAAAGACCAAAAATTGACATGAAAAATTTTCAAAAACGCATTCTGTTGAAATACAATAATGCTTCAGTAGAAGCATGTTTAGAGGCAGGAATATTTATTCAAAGAATTTGAAAGAAATCTCTATGAACATTAAGAAATGATGCCCATTGGTGCATTAAACTACTGATAAAATTTCTGCAGAAGTAGAACAATTGCGTAATTGGACAGTGATTATTTTAGAGGGTCAAAGACATGGCGCGTACAGCAATTTCCAACTGTTTCATATTTTCATCGGATGCTGCAACACTAGCATGTCTTGGAGGGATTGTCTTCCATCTTCCGTCTTCCAACTCTTATAAGGGGCGATTGATAAATAAGGTCTCCATGGCTGTAAGTTTTTTTATTTGTTAACCGATTTTCAAAATTCTTTTTGTATCTTATACTCACATTTGTCCTCTATGTAATGCACTATTCACTTTTAGACATAGTCCCCATCTCTTTCCACGCGTGAACTCTCGGGTGAACCCGTTGAAGAGGAATTTCGGGGTTGTTGTCGACACCAGGATTGAATGGCAGCTTTGGACCCTCTTCTGGAGTACGATAACGTCCGCCCGCACACGAGTCACCGCACACCAGTGGCGTCGCAGCGCCTAGAGTTCAAAGATGCAAAATTGCAGTTCAAAAATGAAAGACTTTGCACATTGCGACTTTCACCACTTCCCAAAGAAGAAAGAGCCCCTTAAGGGACATGAGTTGGTTCTGACGGCGAGTTAAACGCTGCCATTCAATCCTGGTGTCGACAACAACTCCGGAATTCCTCTCCGACGGGTTCACCCAACTAGTCACGCGTTGGCGCAATGTTTGAAAAGGAATGGGGACTATGTCGAAAAGTGAATAGTGCATTACATAGAGGACAAATGTGAGTATAAGATACAAAAAAGACTTTTGAAAATCGGTTAACAAATAAAAAAGTTACAGCCATCGAGACCTTATTTATCAATCGCCCCTCGTAGAAAGAAGCAAATTGCTAATCTGTTTGACAGACATCTCGCTAGTACTTAAAAATGCATAAAAAAAAGTGGTTTCGTTATTGCGGGCATACCTTCTCGGCTATGGAGTTCATACTTGTTTCTATTGAACATCCTCGTATTTGTATATTTTTATTAAAAACAAACAGAAGAAAAACACTCTTCTATCTGGAGACGAACCAGGAACCATGGATAAACTACCTGCCCATTCTTAACACTCAGCTAAAGAGAGCATAAATAGACCAATTCTGCCTCCAAAAAAGTCATAAATAGCTTTATACCGTTTTTCATTATTTTAAATGGGTTTTTAACCCGTGAAAGCAAACATTGCCATCCACCCGTTCCATAATAGGGAGCGATGATTGGATGTTATATGAGTAACACGTGGCTCTTTTCGCCATTGAGCGAGTGAAATCAACATGGCTGTTTTCGAACTTCGCTACTACGCATGCGTAATAACCTAAAACGTTCTTTTTTTTTAATAATATATCAGGACGTTTCGAGAAAGGTTTATTCGATTTTATATTTTTAAGCCTATTTTTATATCGTTTTTGGTTTTGTTTATTCGCAGAAGCTGATTAACTAAAAAATATTTCACTGGAGCAGAAGAGTGCTAATTGGAGTGGTCATCGGCTTTCAGCCAATGGCAGTGCATTCTTTTGATGGGGTTCATAGTTAAATGGAAAATAGTATCGTCACATTGCCTTGAAAACAGTGATGAGTCGAAATCGTGGTTCCTACTAAGATTCTAACTCTGAATTTTTCCTTTGTTTAGCTTTACTAAATTTTTATGGATATAGTTCTTGAATTTTTTCTTTATTTCCTACTTTATTCTGTGCTAAGTTAAATACAAATTTGAACGATGACAAAGGAAAGAGTAAATACACTACTGTTTATAAAAATCGCAACACCCTGATGGAATAGCCCAATCTGCATTAAATTTGGAGCATTTGCATATCATGGGTCAGAAAAGAAACCATTAGATTTTCAGGTCAATACAATGCGTTTTATTGTCACATTAGTATCGGGTGAAACCACCGTGGGATGCAATTACAGCCTCTAAACGTCGTGGCATTGAGTCAAACAAGCTCTGAATAAGGGCCTGGGGAATGTCCTGCCATGCTCTGTCTACACGGGTATACAGTTCATCCACAGTTGCTGCTGCAGAAGTCTGACGAGCCAATCGATGAGCAACCCTGTCCCACACATGTTCGATTGGGTACATGTCTGGTGAACGAGCAGGCCAGAGGAACAAGGGCGTCTGATGTGCTTGGAAAAAGGCGAGGACATTTCTGGCCACATGCGGTCGGGCATTGTCCTGTTGGATTACAGCGCCTGGAAGGTTCTGCAGGAAGGGATGACCTCGGGTTGCACAACTTCCCTGATGTACCGGTCACTGTTCAGATTGCCATGGATTCTGATCAGACGGGAACGGCCATGGTAACTGATTGCACCCCACACCATCACCCCTGGCGTTTGTCCTGAATGACGCTGAAGGATGCATTCTGGAAGGTCGCGCTCGCCACGATGTCTTCTGACTCGTATCCTGCCGTCATGGTGCTGCAAGTTAAACCTTGGCTCATCCGAAAACACAACTTGTTGCCATTCAGCTTGCCACTGTTGGTGTTGATGGGCCCTGACGCGCCGGTGGTTTTGAATCAAAGGAATCCGTAACAATGGTACTCGTGCCATCAATCCTCTGGAAATCAAACGGTGTCGTACAGTGCTAGCAGACATTGTCCTGCCTACTGTAGCACCCCACTGTTGTGCTAACACTGTGGAAGTGGCTGTACGATCTGCTACACACATGCGATAGAGGTGTCTGTCATCTCGCGGTGTCGTCGTGCTGGGTCTTCCTGAGACTGGTCTTCGGTGTGCCCTGTTCTCTTCGCTCCACTGCCTCCATGCACGCATAATTGTCGTTGCATTACGTCCTACACGAGCAGCAATGTCACCATACGACCATCTCGCTTCACGCAGACCAATTATGCGTCCTCTTTCAAAGTCTGTCAGCTGTTGATATGGTACCCTTCGTCGTCGTCGAGGCATGGTGTTCTTTCAAGCAATTACTCTGAAAATCTAATCATTTATACTCTGACCCATTGTATGCAAATATTGCAAATTGCATATGGATTAGACCATTCCATCAGGATGTTGCGATTTTTATAAACAGTTGTGTATTAATGGCGTTATGAAATAGAGAGTTCTCTGTACTGTCCTTTTTGATGTAGTTGATGGAGGCAGTAAATAGCGGGAAATTCTAAAATATTTAAGAGTTAAAATTTTATATAAAACTGCAATAATTTTCATTTTGAAATTTATCAACAGATGGTATGAGTAATCATGTACTTCGTGAAGTTTCTCTTCCTATTATGAACCAGGATGAATGTATTAAAGCCAACGACGAAAAGGGAAAAGAAGTTACTCCTGACATGATCTGCGCAGGAGTACAGGGTGGCGGAAAAGGAGTCTGTAATGTAAGGAAATTCAATGTCTCTTATTATTATTTACATTATTATACAGAGTGTCTCAAATTGATGTATGCACTCTTTGAAACGTTATAACTTAGCAACGAAATGAGATGGAAATATAAGGTTTGTCGTATTTCATTCCTTAAACTACCTTAAGCCCGTACATGTTCAAAATGTCCACCTTCTGCACAGTACACTCCCAACAGTGACGTCGAACAGAGCGACATACCGACTGGATTGTAACTGATGGAATATCATTGATGGAATGAACACTAGATTTGGTGATAACAATTTCACGAGAGCAATGCCGCACTGACTTCTTTGGGGATCGTGCAAAAACCTCCATGACGGCATCGACACTCTCGTTATCAGTGGAACTTCTCTTTCTTCTGCACCGACCTTTCAACATATCTTTCATCATTCCTCTCGGCTTCAAACTTGCCTTCAAACTGGTGATGTACCAAATCCAACCCTCCAACGACGTTGAACCTGAACAACATTCTCCAGTTTCCAATAACACTTCAGTATCCACTTACGTTCATCGAATTAAAGTCTCACCGCCATTTTGGTTTATAAACAAATGAACCACAATGAACGTGTTGCTATGCTTTTCCACCGCCATATGGATCATGCACAAGAAACCCTATATTTCTATCTCATTTCGAATGACATATCACATACCATATATTGCCATAGTTCTAAAGACCAAGTGACTGCCAACTCCCGCAACTCTGACCCAACTGGAACATTTTGGCCTAAATTTCATAGTAATGTGGATCCTGCATGGAGGAATCTGCATACTGAATTTCACTCCTTTACACACCTAAATGCCACATACAGTAAAACCTGTTTTAAAGTCCTGTTTATATGAGGTCTGTTCAAAAAATAACCGAACTTTTTTAATTATGCACAACGACGAGCAACAGGCAGTGCTGCAATTGGAACATCCTCTTTCTAATCATGTTTGTTGATTGGTAATTGTTTTGATTGAACCTGTATATAACGACCACATTTGCTTGGTCCCGTGGATGGTTGTTATACTCAAATTTTACTGTTGATCTTTTGTCCCCTCTGATTCCCATCTTCGTAATTCCGAGCCCAGTGGACCAATCAAAACCAAACTAGATAGTAAAGTTGGAGTTGCCAATAGGATGTTACATTCGTAATTTCAACCTCCACTCTCAAAAAATGCATAAATTATAGAGGGGTCAGACGGGCAGACAGACATTGTGGCACCTCTATTCTCCTGCTACTTATTAATTCTTGGAAACGTACGGTTCTTTTGCCAAGAGAACAAAACAAAACATGAAACCACTGTAGTATAAGCATGAAAGTATGGTTGCATCATCTTTGTTCTATCAGCATGAAAGTGTTGTTCTATCAGCATGAAAGTACTGTTGCACCAGCATGAAAGTGTTATTGCATTACCATTGTTGCATCAGCATAAAAGTATAGTTGCATCATCATTGTTGCATCAGCCAATGAAAATCCCGGAAAAAATCGTATAGACAACAGATGGAATAGAAAACTATATTTTACTAAAAATCCACCCGTCACATGACGGGTGTCAAGTGTACAGTTTGAAGAGTAACAGTTTGAAGAGTAAACAAAATGAAAGTGGAGCATCAATGGCTTTCAAAACTTACTATTCTGCAATAATATAATGTTCATCGGCATAAAACATTTTTCAGTTTATTTATTTAATTCACAACAATGGCTGAATATTATCTTAACACAACAATCCCTGAGTTTGGACCACGGTCTATAGATATTCATGGTCATCGAGCTTCGGCTATTTTTCATTATTTCGAGAAGCTAAGGAAAACAGATCGCGCCAGGTGCCGCATGGATCGCATTAAGGCCGACCGTGGTCTGCGATAGAGTTTTTTATTGAAACTGAAAATGAAAGTAAAGTTTCTGTCTGCCGATAGGGCGGCTCTGCAGGCGCAGTTCGGCCGATTGCACCTGCAGCGCCACTTTTCAATAGAGTTCCCGCCCTACCGGGAGCTAGAAACTTTAGCTTCATTTTAATCGAGACCTTCGAGATCAACAAAGCCTGAGCTAGCTGCTCCGTTTCAATCCTAAAATGCGTGCGAGAGCGATTTCCCCAATCTGCCACCAGATGTCCTTCTTTCACTATAAAATCTCTGTAAAAGCATGTTGAACAACGGAAAAACATCGATGTTTGCGAGGCTTTTTCAAATTCAGTGAGTCTTCAAATAAAACATAAGTTTCATATATTGCTTTCATTGAGCACAGAACTAAATAATGTGATTTGTTCATTTTGATAGTTTCAAAACTTTTCGAGAAATAGGCTGTTAAGGTACTCTGTGTTTTCTGTGTTAATGTCGTTCATGATAAAACGGCCAGTCAACTGTTATCAATAATATAGACGTCTCTCAAAAAAAAACTAGCATAAATTCTCAATTATATAATAGAGATTTTATCATAATGAATTTACTTGATTTTGACGTCTTTGTTTATTGGGTTGAGGCAAGAACAAATGAAGGGGGGGAGGGAGGTTCTTCCTTCATCTGTGGTGGTTTATTGGGTTGAGGTTTACATCGCTAATATTTATACGTAGCTCAATTACATTTCGTAATAAAATACCTTTTCCTGATATGAGTCTAGTCCACTTGTTCTTTATATTTTAATCCGATGAGAATAGCTGAAAAAAGCTTGAATTTTTTTTATTTAATCCGATGAAAAACCATGAAAACTTGTTTTTAATATATGTTTTGCGTTAGAAGTGCACTTTAGAACGCGGCAATAACTCATTTTGTTAAATTTCGCAGTAAAAACTAAATCTCAGAAAGATTTTGTTTTTTTACAACTTAAATACATTTATACACGTTTAACATTTTATTACACCAGTTGTAATTTGTTTTAAAAATATTTACATAGCTGTATTTTTTATTAATTTATTTATATATGAAATGATAAATCTTAAAGTGCCATTTAATGGGAAACCATGTAAACGTCGAAAGATTTTAACTTTCCACATCTGAAATACGTTATACAGCTGTATAGCATTTTTTTGACGCAGTAGTACTTTATTAAAAAAATTTACATAATATTTTATTTATTTTTGAAATTATCATGAATTTAAATTGTCATCTGACGAGGAATAAAAATCTTTCGATCTTTTCGTGGTTTAACTATTTGAAATTCATCTGAAATTCATTTATACAGCTATACAAAATTTTTTTCATAAGTGATGGTTTATTTAAAACATTTGCTTAGTGGAATTTTTTTTATTTTTGAATTTATCATGATTACAAAAGCACATGTAATACAATTGAAATAGCTGGCTTTCTGCTTGTTTATAGTGAAAGAAGGACACCTAGTGATGACATTTGGAAATCGCTACCGCACGCACTTTTCAGCAGCATGCTCAGGCCTTGTTAATCTCGAAGGCCTCTATTTTGACAATGGAGCTTGATGACCATGAGTATCTGTAGACCGTGGTTTGGACTGACCAAGAAAATTATTATTTTTTCAATTTATTCATTTAATTAATAACAATGACTGAATATTGTCTTAAACCACAACAATCCCTGGCTTCGGACGGATTGTTGTAAGTTTCTTTGTTGGCCTCGGACGGACGGACGGATAAGAGAATTATAGTATTACATATTCTGGAAGATAGATGATGAAAAATTCTATGTCTGGAAAAGTTAATGAACACAATTGTAGGATATGGGAATCGGAAAATTCACGTTAGAAGTGAACATAAGCAGGACAAAGATTAAGTAAATGTGTGGTGCGCACTATTGCAAATGAAGGTGATAAGATCTATTTTTCTTTACTGAATAAACAGTGAACAGTACTAATTACCTTGACATGCTAGAAAATTGCGAATTATAATCGTAGAGGAATATAACTCAGGAGTGTTTTTCCAACAGGATGGCGCACTACCCCATTAGGGACTTCATGTTCGCGAGACTCTATCACCACCCAGACCAGCGGTTCCCAAATTTATTTTAACGTGGAACTCTTCTAAGCACGTTACATATTTTTGGAATCCTTATTATTTTATAGTAAATAATAAACGCAATCCCATGTTGTATAATGCTTTATTTTAAAAAATATTAGTTTGGAAATAATTCATTGTATAAAATTAGTTTGATTTTCAGACGGGAGACCAAAATTTTTTGGATGAGTCATAGGCAGACATGATGGCACGATATCTTGGCCACCACATTTACCCCTTAACCCCTATCGTTATTTTCTGTGGTAGTATATTAACAATTAGGTTATATCAGGAATTGTCCGAGCTATTTCTCTTAGTAAAAGATTAGGCTTATATCTCAAATCACTATCTCCTAAACAATACATTTATCCATTCATCGCTATGTTATGGGGTTCAATTTTGGGGTTCTATCTCTAATACTAACCTAACCAGAATCTTCCACCAGAATCTTCCCCTAACAAAAAAGAAGTCGGTAACTCATTAATTTGGACATTTCTGAAAACTAACAATTTATCAAACATATACCCAGCAACTGCTATCATTTATTTTCAAGATAACTAATAGCTATCTATACGTTCCTAATCCACCAATAATTAGAGCGAAGCGTTAGCGATGCTCTGTTATCAGGCGAAAATCAAAATTCTTTGTGCGCATAAAACTTTTGAACCAGAGAACATAGACAAATGAAATTTTGCACACAGCTGGACATGACCATCCTGATGGTCACTAAATAAAAATTTTAAAAATCGGTTCAGCCATCGAGGAATAATCACCATTTAGCTGTTCCCATTGAAATGCATTGAAAAAAATGTAAACAAACAATTGCACGCGCTAATAGATTTTTCAACATAGAAAATATGGCGAAGCCCTTCGCAAATTTTTTTCTGCACCTTCGATTTTTGAGACCATTTTATCGAGTTCTTAGAACTTTTATCACCTGTTTTTTTAGAGCGAAGCGTAAGCGAAGCTTTGTTAACAGTCGACAAGCGTAATTCGATGACCACATAAAACTTTTGACACGTAATAGTCACAACAATGAAAATTTGCACGTGCATGCGCATGACCATGGTGATGGTCAAGAAAAAAAAATTTTCAAATCCGACCTACCATCGAGGAATAATCACCCTTCAATTGTTCCCATAGGAATGCATTGAGAAAAACGTAAACAAACATTGCGCGTGCAAATAGAATTTTTGACATACAAAATACGGCGAAGCCCTTCGCAAATTTTGCTCTGCACATTCGATTTTTAAGGCCAAATTTCGAAGTTCACAGCGTAATCACAATATCTTTTTAGTGTGGTTGTCGACATTGTCTACTCGCCAACTGAAACTCGCAACCACTTGAATGAACTGCCGATGTGCATTCTCGTCAAATTCGCAACCTATACTGGACCAACATTAACCAATGAAGCAGTTCCCATTTTACCGATCGCCGTTGGCTTCAAAAAAGGAGGAGTATCTTGTACGCGTAAGCAATTTCCGCTTAAGTTAACCTATGCAATCACCAGACACAAAGCACAAGGAATCACTGTTGATAAAGCAGTCATAGACATTGGTGATTCAGGCTTGTCGTACGTGGCATTTTCACGAGTGAAGACCATCAACGGTTTATTGATCGAACCGGCATTTGCAAAGCCGCGGTTGATTAATATCAACAACCATGCATCGTGGAAGGTTGGACGTGAAGAACTTGCCAAATTACGCAGTTTAAAATGAAATTGTTTCAACAATAAAAATTAATATCAATTTAAAGAATTTAGTTAGTCATTTTCTTAACAATCAATAACGGTTCGCTCTAAATTATTGGTCAAGAAAGTGATTCGCGAGTCGCAGTCCGCCCTAGTACAGTTTACATAAGATTTTCACCTTTACCTCACCAGATCTGCCTTCTCATTAAGATGTCCATTCTGCAAACAGAACTACCAATGTAAGTGCATCTCCCATGTGGGAATAAACTAGTGGGCATTTTGCCTGAGAATTTAAGGCAGGCCCCAAACCCAGCATTTGTTAAAAGAAATATAAAATTGTTCTTTAAAAATTATACGAGGTGCTACCAAAATTTCTTTCAATTGTTTTATACTAACCGTAAGAGGTACGAAGTTTGCCAATAGATCTGAAATTTGTCTTAAGAGTACGTCTCCTGAACGGAATAAAACTTGTTTATTCTATTAGCTTACATTACGACCATAGTCGGAGCTGACAAAAAGAAGAATGATTTAGAAACAATGAATGCCTTACTAATTCTCGCTAGATGTCATAAAAATTTTTTTTTGGTTAACAATTGAAATTGATACAATGCAAACAATTGTACATTCACACAATCTCCCCCTTGGACATTGTTTGCATTAAGTTACACAAATTAAATCACACATTTCTGTATGTTTATTTTTCTTGAGTTTCTTGGTCATAATATCGGCTAAGTTACAGCCACTACTGGTGTATTTAAGTTGAACTTGTCATTGTCTATAAGTTCCTTGACAAACTGCAGTTTAATATCTGTGTGTTTAGTTTTGGCATTCTCACGATGATTGGTTGCAAAATCAATCGCTGCCCTGTTGTCGCAGTAAATCGTTACAGGCACAGAAAATATATCATGTAAATTTAGTTCTTCTAGTACATGAGAGATACATATTGCTTCTTTACAGGTTTCCGCTAATGCAATGTACTCACTTTCCATGGTGGATAAGGCTACACATTTTTGTTTTGTTGTACGCCAACTTATCGGTGATCGACCTAGCACTGAATGAATGTTGATCTTTGTTTGTTGCCCAATCAGCATCCGAATAGACTTCTAGATGGTGGTGACCTTTATTCTTGAACCATAGTTTCTTTTGTAGAGTAGAATTAAGATACCGCAAAATATGCCTAATACATTGAATATGCACTATGCTTGGTGTTTCTGCATACTGACTAAGCTCTTAACAGAAAATAGAATATCTGGTCGCGTCTTGGTAGCCAAATACATTAGTGATCCAATGACACTTCGAAACTGTTTCTTATCTTGACTATCAACTAATATTTCATTATCCATAAATTTGATTCCTGGATCCATTGGAGTACATGCAGTTCTTGAATCATTGAATCCATACTTTATTAGTAGCATCTTGATAAATTCTGTCTGATCACATGTAAGTGATCCATCATCCTTTTGATTAATTCTAACATTCAGTATATAGGAAATTTCTCCTAGATCCGCTGTTTCGAACTTGGACGAGATCAGTTGCTTGACAGACTCAATATTTTGCATGTGGGAACCAAAAATTGCTATATCAACATATACCAAAATAAATACTCCTTGATAAGTATAAATGCAGCTTGAACTATTCATCCTTTTAAAATGTAAAGTTTGAAAAGTCCTATCTAGTTCATTGTACCATGCATTACTTGGTTGCTTCAATCCATATACAGCTTTTCTCAGTTTCAACACTTTAGTTTCTTCGCCTTCCTTCATCCATCCATCTGGTTGTTGTATGTATATTTCTTCTTCCAACTGACTGTATAGAAAGGCACATTTTATATCAAGATGCTTAGTTTTCCATTTCAAAATGACTGAAAGTGCAAACATTGCTCTATTGACTGAAAAGTTCACTACTGGAGAAAATGTTTGGAAATAGTCAATATTTTCTTCTTGAGAAAACCTTTAGCAACATGTCTTCTTTTAAATCTCTTAATTTGACCATTTGAATCCTTCTTGACTGCAAATACCCATCTACAACCAATTACATTTCTGTCTTCAGGTGGGGATTCTTAAAGATCATCAAAAAGTAGAATAGGAATGTTTGTAAGACCCACCCTCTATCTCTTGGTCTTCATTGATAAAATCTGGTTCAAAACTTTAAAGTTCCACACTTTTAGTGGCTCTATCTCCTAAACGGTTTAATAAATTGAAAAAATACTAAGAATATAACATTTCTCAAATGACATTAAAATAGGAGTTCCTATTTAAGATTTCAAAGTTACCCAAAGGAGGGGGAGGGCTAATTTTTGGGCTAATGAATTTCCCCGCAAAGTAATTCATTTTTGATTTCGGACATTTTTTTCGAGATATTCAGTTGTCTCAAGATAAATGCCTCACCCTGTATATCGCTCAGTACATAAAACGCATTTGATGAAGATGCTGCTAATGTTGACGGTTATGGCTCATTATAGACATCCATGGGTTGGATTTTAACACTATGTTAAAACGTTTATATCACAAGATATGTTATTTGCATCGAACTGAGCGGTGGAAGTTATTGGCGTATTCCTATCGGGCTATAGTTTACTTTGGTGTTGCCACGACTCAGTTTTCAGTCGTTCCTGCTGAGCCAGTAGACGTTCAACATCGGACATCTGGGTCTTCATAGATTTCCCATCTCTCGATCTGTTTACCTGTGACGTTTTCTGTAATTTTTTTGGTGTTTATTATGAAAAAAATTTGGAAATTCTCTAATTTTTGCAAAACTCCCACAATTCGAAGGCCGAAATCTTAGATATTATTAAATAATGAGGTTTAATTTTAAGCTGTTTTACAAAGCGCAAAAAGATAAAACAAATGACGCATAAAATGTCGTGCTATCACAAAGGTAGCCGGAGCTAGACTAAATTAATCTCCGCCAGAGAGCAGATTTTCTGACTCAACTTTGTACTGCAATTGCATCAGCCGATGACATCAGCACGAAGTCGGTCAAAGTCTAAAGCATGCTTTGTTTTATATACTATCGAATGCAATATCATTCATTTTTCTCTCATTAATAGTTTTGACGTTATTAGGGTTTTCGTGATCAACACTTTCGTGACATTCACGATTTAAGCGTGTCATCCCAGTATCGAAACGTAAGACGTATTCTACGTCAAAAGAAAATAAAATCAACATTCCATAGCCAAAGCATTGAATTTAATAATATCTACTATTATCTAACACTGAAACTTAGACGAATTTTCTCTGAACTAAAATAAATACAGGGTGTTTCAAAATTATGTACAATAAATTTAGTGACATATTCTTCAGGTCAAAAGAAGACGAAAATGTTCTATAGCACTTTGTCTGGAAACGATTTGTTTGCGAGTAATCCAATATCGTACAGTAGGGAAGCACGGTAGTTAGCGGACGATATTTTAGCAGTTCCAACGTTTCGACCCAACACTAGGTTGAATGGTTTGTTCCATTTAAACCTACTTTAGGGTTGTTCCATTAGTTGTGTACGGTTGTTTCCATTACTGTACATCCACTAGGAATATCAATTTCAGAAGGTTTGCGTGCTTTGACATACGCATTACGATTTACGTAAAAAAAAGTCATGTACACGTATTCCAGTGCAGAATACACTGTAATACCTAATGTATGGTCTTGCGGACGGAAATGCTGTGGAAGCAAGAAGACTCTACCAAGAACGCTTTCCGAATAAACGTTTGCCAAATCACCGAACATTTGTATCTGTCGACAGACATTTGAGGGAGCGTGGTTTCTTTGGCCGTCAAACAGGACAAGGGCGGCCTGTAGCACATTCTCCGG
>JAHWFO010036126.1:409933-423127 GCA_023313115.1 Rhysida immarginata
TTATAGCATTTTTACAAAGGGACTTTAATTATAATCACCTTGTATATAATTTTCTCCTTTTCTTCCTCTGTTACCTGCTGGCCATATGTGTAGCCGCTCTCTCGGCACTGCTACGACTGCTTCTCCCTCGTACACGGCCTCTGTCATGGACAGCACGGCCTCTACTATGGATACCATGGAGACCGCATTCACCACCAAATAAAATGAAGAAACCAGAATGATGAACAATTTCTGTATTTTGCCTTTTCTTTAAATCCAAACACACCACAGTTTCACTACATCTATCTCCTAAATGGTTAGATCAGTTGAAAAAACACCAAGAATAAAACATTTTTCAAATGTTTGTACAGTCATCAACAGGAAATAATCCACACGCGTTTAATACTTAATATTACATTTCATGCTAATGTGTTGTTTTAATAGCTTTTTTAATTTTAATTATTTAAATTTAATAATCTTAATAATGTTAATTTATTTTTAATAATTTAATATTACATTTAGAGTTAATATTGAAACGGTAAAACTTAGAATAAAATTCAAGTGTGGATTATTTCTTGTTGATGACTGTACAATCTGAAGATACCATTGCACATTTCAAAGTTGATTTCCATGTTCGAAAAAGGCGTTGGTCTTTTTGGAAATGGAATACACATAAAAATCCTGTCACATAAAAGTACAATAATTCTTTCATCTCAGATTTATATTTGAGAAATCAGTTATTGGTTAACTATGGGTGAGACGCCCTATATATGCTGGAATAAACCGAGTTGTGGACAAGTGGAAAGCCACTTCTCTTTAGTAAATGACACAGTTTTATAGTTACCTTGTTTTCTGAGGATCATCTCACACAAATAATACTTTTCACCCTGTAAAGATCTATATACGGGGTTACTTCTCAAAAATATGTTTGAGAATTTACGCATCTTTACTGAAAATTTGAATACTATTCGTGCTCCGAATAAGGCTTATACGAGATATTCGACCACCATAGTGTCAGTTGGATATTGAATAATGAAGCATATATAAATACGCGAATTTTAATTTAGATTAAAAAACAATATTAAATATTCTATGGTTTCTTATTTTCAGGGAGATTCTGGTGGACCGTTAGTGTGCAAATTCGATAATACATGGTACCAAGTAGGTATTTCTTCGTGGGCCTTCGAGTGTTCGGAATTAGGATATCCAAATGTTTTTGCAAGAGTGTCCATGTTCATTCCTTGGATTAAAGAAAAAATGAAAGCGCAGGTGTAGAATTCCATTGGGATTTAATATATCAATCAATCATTTAGTAAAATTTTATTTTTGTAGTAAGATGTGATTGGTGCTGTTTGTAATATATCCTTCCTTCCTTCATGACTGCAACATAGAACTTTCACCTATAAAGTTATATTTGCAATTGTTAATTCGTCAATAAATTCCTTCTGTTTTCAATTTTTTTGTAAAGTGATTTTACCTTATGTTATGTACAAATATAATGTATTTGCAAAAACATTAAAACGGTAGTTCTAAAACAAGTTCAACTTAATTCTTCTTTCAATATTAAACAAACACTAAAAAAAAAACAAACAATCTGTCATACAGTGAGTGGCCAATTCCTTAAATACACGACCTAGCAGCTGCAGCTCAGAGACATTTGGATGGATGGATTTTCAGCCTGCATCTCCTCTTTTACCCAGGAGACTAGCTGTTTGGGATGAAAATAGACGAAGACAAACATCCGTGCCCTCGGCGGGATTCGAACCCGCAACTCGCTGGTTTCGAGAGCGGCAAGACCTGCGCCTCAACGCTCTCGGCCATCGAGCCGGCTCAGAGACATTTGTAAAAGGAGACTTGGCATTTGACGATTGGCCCATTGAAATTCTGTAATTCCGTTTATGTGGCGCCCTCTGAAGGTCCGAACAAGGTCTACGGGGAACGTTCATTATTATTGTCATACAAGAAGCTGCGGTATATTGATAAGTGACGTAATAACGTTTTCATTACTGCTACCTCCCCCCTTCATCCGTTCTTGCTGCTACCCTCCCATGCTTTTATGCTTTGTATTGGTTTATCTATTGTATTTTATCATAGTTATTAATCCAAATTGTTTAAATTCTGTTTTAATGGCATAAAATTTCGATGTAAGAGTAACACTTCGAATCATTTTTCAAGGTCAGATTTTATTCCATCAAAAATGTAAAAAATTAGACATTAACATAATAGTCTTTAAAATACTAGGCAATACTGAAATTATAATAATAAATTTTATGATTTAAGAACTAGAGTGTAATATAAAAATACTGGGTTTTTTGTATAAAATTTCTTTAAAAATTGATGATGCCATAGTTTACAGTGCACGATAAAATTATAGGTTCACCTGTTTTTTGCAATTTAAAAAAAAAGTATATCAAGTAGTTTCTTCTAAATTTTTGTACGAGTGCATGACGGAATAACACACCTGCAAATAAAGTATCAGACCAATTAATGTATTACATCATCATTAATTTGTTTAATGCAAATTAGACACTGTGACAAAAAGATAGGTTCAGAGAAAAAAATTAACAAAAATACATGTGAACACAACTAAGACATACTTCTTAATACTTAGTATGAGATCCATTGGTGTTAATAACTTGGTAAATGCGGTTGGGCATGGAATCGTACAATTTTTTAATATAATCCTGAGGTAATGCCACCCACGCATCAGTAATGGCCTGTTTCAGTTCAGAGGCATTTGAAAACTGTCTGCCACCCCTATAAACCTCTCGACTCAGCTTTCCCCAGACGTTCTCAATTGGATTTAGATCCGGTGACAAAGCTGGAGTTGAAAAATATTTAATCTTCTTCAACGCAAACCAATCGAGAACACATTTTGCTGTATGGATGGCAGCATTGTCTTGCTGAAATTGCCATTTATACCCTGCCAATGCATGTCCGATTCCAGGCAATTGTTTTCCAAGCTGCTGTACGTAACCATCTGCGTTTTGGCGACCAGTTATGAATTCTAGATCAGCTTTCTTCTTGTAACCAATTGCTCCCCAAATCATGACAGAGCCACCTCCCATTTGACGGCGAGATAACATTTTTTCCTCCTTTCTAAGATCGTGGAAGTAGTAGTCAAAGCCATCTGGGCCGTCTAGGTTAAATTTCTTCTCATCTGAGAAGATGATACTCTGCCATTCCTTTGTCCAATGCATATGAGTTCGAGCAAACTCCTAACGCGCATCCTTATGTCTCTGTAGAAGCTGTGGTTTGCGTTTAATCTTTTTCCTCACTAGCAAAGGGTTACATTTAATGTGTCTCTGGACTGTGCGAGTGCTCGCACTGACCCCTGTTTCGAGTTTAACTTGCAGAGCACTTTTCTGAGCGTTGGAGGCTGCACGCATAATTGCCCGGGAATCACGTTTGGAGATGGCATGCGGCCTTCCCGTTGATTTTTTCGTACCATAATTTGCAAGATCACGGAGGTAGTTATTTACCACATTTGCACTTCTGCCTATGATGTTTGCTATTTCCCGGTTTGATTTATTTTGGGTTTTCAGTGCAGAAATCTGTCCCCTTTCAAACTGTGATAGTTGAGAAGCTCTAGGCATCCTAAAATCCAAAGTTAGGTACTAATATTTGAAGCTCTATAGAGTATAATAAAATTTGCTTACTTGAACAAGGTAATTGCAGCACTAAATGTGCAAACTTCCCCTTAACTGATAATGAACCTATCTTTTTGTCACAGTGTCTAATTTGCATTAAACAAATTAATGATGATGTAATACATTAATTGATCTGATAATTTATTTGCAGGTGTATTATTCCGTCATGCACTCGTACAAAAATTTAGAAGAAACTACTTGATATACTTTTTTTTAAAATTGCAAAAAACAGGTGAACCTATAATTTTGTCGTGCACTGTATGATGATTCCAAGAAAAGAGGGTAGGGAAGAGTGGAGTTGGTTCGGACGAAAAGCAAGTATTTCTCCTTGTGAGTTAATCACGAACCAAATATTGAATGTGTACATCGTATTTTGTACTCTAAACCTTTCGTCATTTCCCTATACATGTGATTTTTCAGTAGTCACACAACAATCTATATATATATATATTTTAAAAAGCCTGTGCAATGTCCGAAGCAACCGTTCGGATAAACTGCTTTTCGCCATTTTTAAGAAATACAAGGTAACTTTATTATCAAAAGAGCACTAAAATATTATCGCAACTTACCTCACATCATCACATTATAAAAAATCACAATCATTTGACTAGCAGCTTTGTTTCATTTAGAAGCAAAACTAGCAGACGTGACATTTCTACTGCGGCTTTCATTTTCGGTATATTCTGGTGTTCGCTTCATATCTTCCCTGAAAGGAAGATCTTGCCCTCTTTTCCTTTTGTAAGTTTGTAACCAAACGTGTCCGAACCAACCCTACCACGCCAGAAATCAAATGACGCACATGGCCAAAATGAAACTGCAACACGCTTAAGTATAGTACTGTCCCTCAGGAATAAATGTCTAACTGTTAACATTTCTCGTATAACCTCTCTACAATTTTACGAACAAACCTATCTCAAAATTTTTTTCATACTCCCGAAAACAAATATTATTTCTTACTTATTTACCTTTGTTGTGATCGTTCTGGCGAATAGATTTTTATAAACTGTATAGTGTCGCACACAAGGGATAATTTTTAGGAAGCGTGCGAATAGTTTCGACTGAAAAAATCGATTTGTCCGATCTAACCCGCGTCCGAACCGACCCCACTCTTCCCTGCTGTGTATCAGAGAAAATTCAGAATTTCATAAGAGCCTGCTAGTATAACGAGCATTTTTTAAGGAAAAATAATATGCCCTTTAAGTGGAAATTTCATAGAAATATGTACACTGAGTGAGCATATTATTATGACCACCCTGTCAGCATCTCGTTGGGCCGCCTTTTGCCTTTAGTACTGCCGAGATGTTGGAAGGTGGTGGGAGGAATCTGATACCATGCCTGATGGATAGCACTGTCTAGTTCTGCTAGATTGGACGGTGGTGGATCCAGCCGTTTAATGGTTCCTTCGACTCCGTCCTACAAATGCTCAATTGGAATGAGATCTGGGGATTGTGGGGACCACCGAAGTAAGGTAAAGTCCCCCTCATGTTCCTGGAATCACTCCTGCACAATACGAGCTTTGTAGCATAGCGCATTGTCTTGCTAGAAGTAGCCATCTTCATTGGGATACGCCTTCAACATGACAGGGTGGACTTGATCGGCGACGATACGGAGGTAAGCTGTGCCATCCAAACGTTGTTCAACACGTATTAACTCACCCAACGCATGCCAGGAAAACATTCCCCAGACCATAACACTGCCCGCATCGGCCTGAAGGTTTGTAATCATGCTGCGGGTTCCTTGCTTTCGTGCTGTTCCCGCCAGATTCTAACGCGGCCGCCTGCATCTATTTATCTAAAAAAAAAAAAAAGGAAGACTATGAATCTGTTCATTGAAAAAAAAACATTATTTATGCAAGAGTCTCGACTATCTAGAATTGTGATAGGGATTTAAGATTATTAAGACAAATTTAAGCAAAAAAGAAAAGCCAGATGTAACTGGAATCGTGACTCGTCAGACCACATGATTTGTTTCCACTGCTCGATAGTCCTTGTGCTCCTGAGCGAATTGGAGTCGTTTCCGCTTGTTGGCTGCAGACAGCAAAGGTGTGCGGACAGGTCTTTGGCTTCCGTATCCCAAATGCGATGTAGTGTTCGGCGGACAGTGCATTCAGAGACCGTTTTGGAGGACCCCTGACGAAGGTCAGCAGTGATTTGATGCATAGTTGCCCTTCTGTTATCCGATCATCAACCATCCGCGGGCGGCCACAACGCGAACGTTCAGACCCCGTCTTCCGGCTAACTCGCCCAGTCTTTAAATACTTTAACGACGGCTGCTCTTGAGCACCCCACGAATGCTGCTGTTTCGCTGATACTCGCTACAATCATCCCGCGTTCGAAGGCTGTTAAATCGCGTCGTTTACCCATAGTTGAAGAATGGAACACGTCTACTGTTGTCGACGACACTCAGCTTCCCTTTTTATATTGGTCCGGCCCGCTAGCAACATTGTGGCGATGTCCGTGCGCGCATTTGCATAAACATGTCCGGTGGTCATAATAATATGCTCACTCAGTGTATAAGTTTTAAAGGTAATCAAGCAGAAAAGAATGAAGGACAAGATGCAGTTTTCAAAAATTAATGAAAGTTCATTAAAGAAAACTTTAACTTCAGATCTTAAATACCTTACCTTTAAATGTTAAGACACATCATAACGAATAAAATAATAAGTGTGATTATTTGCGTAGTTTTCTGGCGCATCCGCAAGATGTCACTGCGTGTTTTCGACCAGCAAGTAGCCGGTTTTTAGTACTCGCTTACAAGGAAAAAGATGAAAGGTTAAAAGTAGTTTTAAAAATTAAATTCTTTTTTTCTTCTTACTGTTTATTTACTATTTCTTAAACGTAAACTCCACGGAAAAATTCGAAAATAATTTTTTTTTTCATCCAGGATAATATATCATTCAAAAATTTTCGATTTATCCTAATATTTTTTTAAGAAAAATGCCTCGATAGAATGAAATTGGCCCTCTCGTCCCCTCAGGAGAATCAGCGAAACAAGAAGTGATTTCCTGCCGCGAACCACTTTCGATTCTAGCCTAGTTTCGGATTCTACATACTGCAAAAGCTTGCAGAGCCGCCCTTAGCATTCACGGGGCTCACGCAAAACTAAAATAAATTGGTATGGCGGAATGGTACATTCGCACAGACCTACCACGAGATAATGATACGGAATCAAAAGATTTACGGGGCTGTATTGGGAGTATGTTATAAATGACAACAGACAAGTACCCAATGTAATAGGTGATTCGATGGGTTTGAAACCTATATTAAAATATTTCTTCATAAAGCTAAGAGCGTATAAATTTAATGTAGCATCAACATTGATAATGCTAACTGTCATAATTGCAATATTAGTATCCACCTCCATGTTGTCACTGACTGGTCTAATTGTTGGTGAATATTTCATTATCGCAATGAACAATAAAAATTTCCATATCAGAGCGACACTTTAAGAATAATTTGCAGCCTTTCGTTGGGCCACCTTCGAAAGGCTGCCCAACCACCACCCCATCAGCATTTCGTTGGGCCACCTTCTGTCTTCAATACTGCGACGATTCGCATTTACTCCATGAGGTATTGAAAGGTGATGCGAGGAATCTGACACCATGAATAACCCAATGCTTTCTGGGTTGTCTTGTGCTTTCTGGCCACAATCCGCTTCAAACCGCTTCAGTCTCTATCAGTGAGCTTCGACTTTAGGGCAATGTTGTGCTTCGCAGATGATGTCTTTCCCTGATTCTTATAGGCTGTCCATAACAGTCTTTGCCTGATGAATAAGACTGTCCTGTTGTGTGAAATTTGTTGTTTTGGGACCACCTGTCGGATGGCTCTTTCAACTTTCTCCCACAAATGCTCAATTGGATTGAGATTTGGTCATTATGGGGGCCACCTAAGCCAGGGTCGTCGTCGTTCGTGGCGATCGCAACAGTCTCGCCTTACTATCATTTTCAATTGTCGAATCAACATAGGGGTTAAAGCATACATTCAGTGGTAAAAAAATTATTTTGCAGCAAACAACGCACAAGAATTGTTTGTTCTTGAACCTATTCCTGCAAAATACGAGTAGCTTGACAGGCCGCATTGTCACGTTGGAAGAAGCCATCTCCATTACATCAACATGATTGCAGGAACTTGATCAGCAAAGATACTTAGGCATGTTCTGACATTCAGACGTTTTTCTACGCAAATACAGGACCCATATTATGCCAGGAAAATATGCCGAAAACCATGTCTGCCCCCACGAGCTTGAACAATTGTACTCATGCATGTGGGGTCCAAGTTTCCGTCAAATTCTCATTTTGTTATCTGCATGATGCAACTGAAAACGTGGTTCATCAGACCACATTTCTTTATTCCGATGCTCACCTGTCCAATCCTTGTGTTCCTGTGTGAATTGGAGACATTTTGTCTTGTTAACTACAGATAGCAAAGGTGTTCGAACTGGCCTTCGGCTCTCATATTCCATACTATGCAGTGTATGACGAAGAGTGCGTTCAGAGATCATTTGAGAGGATCCCTGATAAAGATCTGCGGTAATTTGATGCGCTGTTGCCCTTCTGTTGTCTTGTACCACTCTTGCCACCCTCATTTCTGTCAGAACATTGACTAGTCGTTGACGGCACGTTCAGACCCAGTTTTCCGGCAGACAGTCTAGTCTGTAACAATTTAACAGCAGCTGCTATTGGACATTTAAAGAATGCAGCCGTTTTGCTGATATTAGCTCTATGGCTCCGAGCACCACCAATCATCCCATGGAGCCAGTCTTAATATGGAGTTTAGGAATTTTGGAAAGAATGATAATGAGAACTTTATTCAGAAATGTTTGTCAAGGAATAGTGAAAAAAATGCTATTGAATACAAATGGAAATTGAGTATTAATTCATGCTTTATATATGCTTGTCATCTAGGTTAAGTACAAGGCGATTCAAAAGTTGCTGTGCAGAGGCTGGTCAGAGGTGGCATCTGCTCGCAATAACTTTTAAATCATCCTGTATTAAATAAGAGGACTAGGGGGATATTCTACCTTGGAAGTGTAACTACCAATTCAGAATATTTAGAGAATAAATAATTAATGCGAGAGAACTTTTAACAATTCATGAAGAATTGAAGCAAAAGAAATACACTACTACACAGTAACTTATGAATCGCCCTTATAATAATAAATAATTACGTGAATTCACTATCTTCTATCTATATAAAGAAGGATGTTTGTGGGTGGGTGGGTGGTTGGGTCTGTTTGTATGTTTTTTATACAAATCTACAGTTTTATTCCGATCTTGATGAAATTTCGCATACATGACCTTCAAAGCATGAGGAAGGTCACTGTCTACTTCAGATTTCGAAAAAATAATAATTATTGATAAAAAATCGATATTCATGGTTATAGCAGGGCATATTAATGAGAAATATCGCATGACCAACAATGCAAGACAAAGTTTTTGCAACAATGTATCAACACGCAATTCACAAACACTCTGCACGGACTAACAATATATATCTCATGACCAACAATGCAAATAAAAGTTTGTGCAACAATAGGTATCAACATTGGTTTCAACACGCAATTCACCAATAACAATGAGCTCAAAATGATGATGTAATGTTAAAGCAATCTTTCCAAGAATTATAACAATGAACATAAAATGATGATGCAATATGGATAAGTTTCAATTTGTAACAATGCATAGAATTCCTGTTATTCAGGCTTTTCTTAGAAAAGAGAGTTCTTAGTACTTAACAATTTCTTGATAATCTTTAAAAATGATCAGTAACTGGAGATAATGGAGAGTAAGCAGACTATTGAGAAAGAGTGGAAAGACGACAGAGGAAGCACTCCTTTAGCTCCGTGATGTATTGAGCAAATAGGAAGCAAGTAAATAGAAGAATCGGCGACTGCTAGACTGCACTAAGTGATGAATGGCCAAGTTTTGCTTCAACACATCGAGAGAAGAGTGGAAATTGCAACAACACTAAGTATACATCTGAGGTAAGATTACGTGAGTAAGAAATTATTTAGACTAGCAGTGGCATCCTTGGAGAGGTCCAGCACCATTGTGAGCCTTTAAAAAGATTTTTTTCGAAATTTTCATTAGGAATTTTTACTGTATTAATTCTAAGCATTTTCATGTGTTTATTTTTAAGATATTGCAAAATTTAATTTAATTTTTTTAGATTGTTCTGTTTACATCCAAGTGTAATTATCCCGGGCAACGCCGGGTACCTCTTCTAGTCTATCTATCTATATAAAGAAGGATGTTTGTGGGTCTGTCTGTGGGTCTGTTTGTCTGTATGTTTTTTATACAAATCTACAGTTTTATTCCGATCTTAATAAAATTTCGCATATATGACCTTCAAAGCATGAGGAAGGTCACTGTCTACCTCAGATTTCGGAAAAATAATAAATATCAATAAAAAATCGATATTCATGGGTATAGCAAGGCATATTAATGAGAAATATCTCATGACCAACAATGCAAGGCAAAGTTTGTACAACAATAGGCATCAACAATGGTATCAGCACGCAATTCACAAACACACTGCGTGAACCAACAATATATATCTCATGACCAACAATGCAAGGCAAAGTTTGTGCAACAATAGACCCATTGTGTTCGCATCAACAATGGTATCAACGCGCAATTCACCAATAACAATGAGCACAGAATGATGATGTAATGTTAAAGCAATCTTTCCAAGAATTATAACAATGAACATAAAATGATGATGTAATATGGATAAGTTTCAATTTGTAACAATGCATAGAATTCCTGTTATTCAGGCTTTTCTTAGAAAAGAGAGTTCTTAGAACTTAACAATTTCTTGAAAATCTTTAAAAATGATCAGTAACTGGAGATAATGGAGAGTTAGCAGACTATTGAGAAAGAGTGGAAAGACGACAGAGGAAGCACTCCTCTAGCTCCGTGATGTATTGAGCATATGGGAAGCAAGTAAATAGAAGAATCGGCGACCGCTAGAATGGCCAAGTTTTGCTTCAACACATCGAGAGAAGAGTGGAAATTGCAACAACACTAAATATACATCTGAGGTAAGATTACGTGAGTAAGAAATTATTTAGACTAGCAGTGGCATCCTTGGAGAGGTCCAGCCAATGTGAGCCTTTAATAAGATTTTTTTCGAATTTTCATTAAGAATTTTTACTGTATTAATTCTAAGCATTTTCATGTGTTTATTTTTAAGATATTGCAAAATTTAATTTAATTTTTTGAGATTGTTCTGTTTACATCCAAGTGGAATTATCCCGGGCAACGCCGGGTACCTTTGCTAGTATAAAATAATTGAAATTGACATGTTACCATTGAAGTCATTATCAACACTCTTGGAGTGGAAAATGCCCACATTTTTAATTTTTACTGTATATTTAATGTATAACTTCATTATTGTATCTACATTTGTTACATCTAAACCAAACATCTTCTGATGTTTATCAAATACTTATATTAATTTTAAATATGACCTTATTATTCTTTATTAATTTATTTTTAGTAATACCTTGAACAATACAAATATTTATCATTATGATATTATAATTTATACCTCATATTAATTTTTTATATTCTAGTATTATATAGAAGGTAAATATTACTTCATGTATTAATTATCTTATAATAAAATGTACCTAAAATTTACACTATTTAGAATTGTAGACTAGAATATTGTACTTAACTATGTTTGTTTTTTGTTTTTTTTGTTTTTTTTTACAATTAATACTCTACTGTTCTTGTAATAGTAATATGTAAACTTTTTATGTCCTTTCTTTAATAAATTGGATTTGTTTGAAGTGAAATTGTTTTTTTTTTATATACACATATATTATCTTTAATTATTTCAATTAAATAACTTCTTTTTAATAATTTCTATTTTCGCGTTAAGAAACTCAACTAATGAAACCTCTTTTAATATTGAAGGGATACAATTTAGGATTATTTGTTAAAATCATACACTTAATTTGTTTAAAATTAAAAATAAAAATTTCCCTCGCAATTACTGAAAGCAATCGGAGAAAGAAAACATGAAATGAATAGTCAACTGTTTGATGAGTAATGCATTATGGGTAGTTTAGTTCTCGGACCGTTGGGCAGATGTCGCCACATAAACGGAAGTCCAAAATACGTAATACAGAAATAGATAGAATTTCGCCTCCTTACTTCCTTCCTTCATGGGCCAGGCTTTCAAATGGGGACACGATGGTGGCGCTGAAAGCAGCTCATGAGCGATCTACTCATTTCATCAAAGAACGTATAAGGATAAGAAGGAAAGGCTCGCATAGACGTAAGTGGCGCTGAAAGCAGCTCATGAGCGATCTACTCATTTCATCAAAGAACGTATAAGGATAAGAAGGAAACGCTCGCATAGACGTAAGTGGCGCCGCCCAAGTCTGGCGGGAAATGTGTGCCGCAGAGAAGCCTCCGTTCGATGATCGGGCAGCTTTTATCAAGTGATATAAAGGCTAAGGTCAAAAACTCTCACCGGTGAGAAGAGTTAGCGCTTGGTCGGTCAGAAATCCCAGTGAGAAATTTGTGACGTCATTTTAACGCGGTCAGAAACGCCAGTTAGTGCTGTTATGCCTAACCGGTTAGGGTGCTTCTAAAAACTCTCGAGCGCTCATTTTCAATCACGTGATCGTTTACCCCTGATCGCGCCCGTTCTATTCACCCGCTCATGAAGTTTTTTGACAGTGCCAAGGGCAACGAGATAACAGCCCGATCAGTAAATAAGAGGTAACTGCCACAGAAACTCGTTACGCTTTCAAACTTTCTGTTTTAAGCGTAATTATTTATTTTTATTGTCCATTATTATAATCTGATGGGGATTTATTAGATTTCAATGCATTTATTCTTTTATGACAATAACTACGAGAGTGTTAAAAAATCTACGTACGAGAGTACATGTACGATAAAACGAAACTTTAAAGAAAATTCGAAACCTAAGAGAAAAATTAAAAATTAAAATATATAAAACAATCTTCGCTTTTATCTTCAGCTCCTTCGCCCCTGCCGTGTATCTTGACCTGTTCTGTGCCTTCAGATTCATTACAAAACTATAAACCGCATTGGAAACGGACTTCGAGGTGGGGTATGCTTTCATTGTCGGCCATTGTTGCGAAAGTAGTAAAAGCGAAAGTAGTGGAAGTGAGCGAGGCAACGCGAAGTGATCCAACGCCACCGAGAAACAAGTGTTTCTAGAAACAAAGTGTTTCTAGGTGGCGTTGAGTGATCACGATGGAAATAAGATCACTTTGATCCTGAGCGTTCCCAACACGACGATGAGATCGGGGAGTTTTTAGAGGCGCCAGTGTTGAGCGCTCTGTCATTTTTAGATGCAGTGCTCGCGTTGATCATGAACGCTTAAGCTCGATCGCGACGGGAAAGAGTTTTTAGAAGCAGCCTAAGGGTGCTTCTAAAAACTCTCGAGCGCTCATTTTCAATCACGTGATCGTTTACCCCTGATCGCGCCCGCTCTATTCACTCGCTCATGAAGTTTTTTGACAGCACCAAGGGCAATGAGATAACAGCCCGATCAGTAAATAAGAGGTAACTGCCACAGAAACT
>JAHWFO010036126.1:428190-448824 GCA_023313115.1 Rhysida immarginata
GATGAAAGCATTTTTTGCCAACCACAGCAATGGCCACCACGCTTTCAAATGGGGACACGGTGGTGGCGCTATAAGCAGCTCGCGAGCGATATAGGGGAAAATATCTTCGCATTGAATGATGGGTACAGCTGCCATTTTTTGAGGGCAAGAGGAAGGCAATCCTATACTGTTACTCATCGAAGTGCGCTGTTTTTGCCCGACTTGTTACTGTATAACGATGGTAACGAGTTGTTGCGTGTTTGGATGTATTGTATAACAATGGGATAAGTTCAGAGCCATGGGTCTCGATGCCCTTAAAAGATGGCGGATATTCAATGTTTATGTTTTGATATTTCTCCCTATACTCAATTTATATCGTTGATCCCAATGCGGACTCTTCCCAATGCAGCCGTTTTCTTCGTGTTATCATCGTCACGTGGTAGGAAACGCGCGCTTTTTCCCTCTCAGAAATGAAAAGGTGTGGAAAGTACTGTAGTAAATATTACATAAATATAAGCTAAATAGTCTATCTACGAGGGCTTCACAACAATAACAACAACAACATGAAAAGGTAAATGGGTATTCAGCATGTGATTCACGTTTCTTTGATCGAAAAGGTTAAGTCTATACATGTCTTTTCTATTCGTTTATTCTAATTTAGCTGATATGGCGCCATATAAGACGAAATTTCAAGAAGCTTGGCTAACTGAAAAGGATTCTAATGGATACGTAATCAGTTCTTGGTGTAAACGTGATCAAAAAGATGAACACAAAGTTGCATGTATGATCTGTAGCAAAGTTATTCCCATCGAAAATTCTGGAATTGACCAAGTATTACAACACGCCAAAGGTATAAAGCACACTGAAAAGGCTAAAGTTGCGGCATCCTCGAAACAAAGTAGGATTGAAACAAATGAATTTAAACTTCAGATTCACGATGATAACGTTACAAATGCCGAAATTTCCACCTATGTGGGTGGATTTCGGTGAAAATCATGAACGTTTTGCAAAAAGTGTGCACGAAAGTGTAAATCCACCCATTTGGGTGAGTTTCAGTGAAAATCATGAACGTTTGCCAAAAGTGTGCATGAAACTGTGTACAAGTGGTGCTCACATTGACTATAGCTTCCACTCATCTGGTAATTGTTCAGAGTTAAGTCTATACATGTCTTTTCTATTCGTTTATTCGAATTTAGCTGATATGGCGCTATATAAGACGAAATTTCAAGAAGCTTGGCTAACTGAAAAGGATTCTAAAGGACACGTAATCGGTTCTTGGTGTAAACGTGATCAAAAAGATGAACACAAAGTTGCATGTATGATCTGTAGCAATTATTTCCATCGAAAATTCTGGAATCGACCAAGTATTACAACACGCCAAAGGTATAAAGCACACTGAAAAGGCTAAAGTTGCGGCATCCTCGAAACAAAGTAGGATTGAAACAAATGAATTTAAACTTCAGATTCACGATGATAACGTTACAAATGCCGAAATTTTGTACAAATGATGCTCACAGTGACTATAGCTTCCGCTCATCTGGTAATTGTTCAGAGTTATTTCAAGCAATGTTTCCTGATAGCAAGATTGCCCAAGATTTCAAAATGGTGAGAACAAAAGAAGCATATTTGGTTAGTGATGGACTGGCACCTGTATTTCTAACAAAGTTGGTTAAAGAGATTAATGAGTCAAAATCGCCATTTTCTGTGCACTATGATGAAACTACGAATGTACAAGTAAAAAAGCAACTTGATTTGCATGTCAGGTATTGGAGCAATGCGAAGAATGAAGTCGTTACTCACTTTTATAAGTCCATTACATTTGGGCATGCAAAAGGTGAGGAGGCAATTATCCAAAATCTTGAAATGGACAAATTTGACTTGAAGTATTTCTTATCACTGGGCCCGGATGGACCTAATGTTAAAAAAGTTTTCCGATTGCTTTCCTCAAAGCTCAGGGAGTTAAATTTACCTGGACTTATAAACATTGGAACATGCAATTTGCATGTACAGGGTTGTGCATAACCTTTTGCTAGGGGTCTGGAAAATAAACAAAATTAAGTGGAATGTTCTGCGGTTGATAATCAAAAAGTACGTTTATTTCTGCTTTTATCACATCAATATTTAGTGTGGCCACCACCTGCTTCTCGAACAGCATGCATCCGTTTCGGGTAGGAGCGAAGGAGTGTCTCAAACAGAGCAGTATCGTATTCCATGTCCTTCAGCACAGATGTCAGGTGTCCCATTAGAAGGTCTCGAGAATACCGATTTTCACCACGTTCTTGAATCATTAAAGATTCCACTGCGTCTTTTAACACGGCTCCAAAATGTTCAGCAACGTTTAGGTCAGGGGATGCACCGGGCCATTCGTTTGATGAGAAGAAATCGATAGCACTTTCTCTTAGGATTTGCTGTGTTGCATTAGCCTTAAAGCAAGGTGCCTTATCGTGCAAAAAACAAACTTCATGCGGGTCGATAGTGTTGTTTGGATCTCGAAGAAACGGAAAAACATCGGTTTAACATGTTCGCAACCCATTTGCGATTAATAAAAGACGCACCTGCTTCATTGCCTCTCGATATGCATTTGCACGAACTCTATCCATGAAACGCTGCTCTTCACTGTCATTTATTAAACCAGCCATATTTGTTTGATACCAATAGACGCACGAACTACTCTCTGCCGAAGCGTCATAAGAGTGTGCTACAACGCTGCGGTTTAAGTCGCAGCCCCCTAGCAAAAGGTTATGCACAACCCCGTAATACATAATGCCTTCCATAAGGCTTTGCTTGCATTTGGGACTGAAATTGAAGAACTTACTATAGATCTTCACTTCTTCTTTAAACAGTCTTCAGCCCGCCGTGAAGACTTGCAAATCCTACAGATAGGCCCGCCGTGAAGATGCCTATCCTCCTTCCCAAGAAGCATGTGCCCTCACGTTGGGTAAGTTTAGGACCAGCATTGGAACGATTGATCGATCAGGGGCAAGTTTATATGGATTACTTCAAGCACCTCAGTTCATCTGAAAAAAATCAGCCAACCTGTGCTCGATTCAAAAGAATATGCAGGAAGGTGCTACCTATGGAAAATGGAAAGGAAACTCAGGTTATCTGTCATTTCTTAATACATGTGTTGCCCATATTTGAGGAATTCTTGACGCTTTTGCAAAGTGAAACCCCTAAAATCCATTTGCTGTACAACCATTTTACGAAAATTGTCCAGTCTTTAATGCTGAAATTTGTGAAGCTGGAAGCTATACGTGGCAATGAATGTGTAGATAACGTGGAATTTAAAGTTAGAGCAAATCAGTTGGAGGATGTTGAACTAGTAATTGGTGAATTGACGAGGAAAACTCTAAAACAGGCGAAAAACCAGGAGCCCAAGCTACTTAGACAGATAAGAAAGTTTTATGTGACTGTAACAAAGTACCTGCTGGAAAAACTTCCCTTTGATAACAATTTGAAGGATGTTCGTTGTTTGAATCCTCTAAAATCCAGTGAATTTTCTGGCGGTGCAGAAATCCACAGGATTGCTAGTAAAATGAAGGAGCATTTGGATGGAATGAATGATGTTGCACGCTGCTTAGATGAGTGGAAATGCTTGCAGTTGTTACCATCGTTCTCACCAGCCGATAGAATTGATAAGTTTTGGACTAGACAATCGGAAGTTCCCTTTAATTTCAAAATTCATAAGGGCTGTGCTTGTACTACCTCATGGTAACGCTACTGTGGAAAGAGGATTTTCAGAAAATGGGCTGATTGTTACTAATCAGAGGAATAACTTAGAGACCAGAACTATTAGCTCTCTCAGACTGCTGAAAGATGTCGTAAAATCACATGATGGAAAGGCACAGTGCGTGTCAATAACTAAAGACCTTCTTTCTGCGGCCCGCTCTGCCCACAGATTGTATATGTTGAGATTAGAAGAGCAAAAAAGAAAACAAACTGAGGAAGAGGAAAAGTCCAAAAAGGAACATGAAGCTGCTCGAGCAAATAAAGAGTTACAAGAAAGACAAAAGAAGGCTGCTCAATCACTGAAGGACAAGGAAGATTCCCTAAAACAGAAGGAGACTGAAATTATATTTGATGTTAAGACTTCTCAGACTGCTAAAGAGGAAGGTATGAAAATGCTAACAGAAGCGGTGAAAAGAAAGGATATGGAAAAAGTGGCAGTAGCTGAGATGATGATATCGGCAGCTGAAAAGAAAAAGACTGATGCTCATAAGAAGTTAGCAGATATTAGAAAGCAACAAAGTGATGTTGAAGGTAGAAAGAGAAAAATTTTGGACAATCTTGTTGGCCTGAGTAAGAAGAAAAAGCTTTAAAAATACATATATAGCCAACCCAATAATACACTGGCGGAAAAAAAAAATCCCAACACCACGAAGGACTTGTGTTAGATGAATGAAATTTGGACAGTATATTCAGCTATGGTATTTATTCAATTGATTCAAGTTTCAAGGTTACAACTTATAGGGGGCACCACCAATATTAAGTGAAGTTGAAGGTAGAAAGAGAAAATTATTGGGCAATCTTGTTGGCCTGACTAAGAAGAGGAAGCCTTAAAAATACATATATAGCTAACCCAATAATATAATAGTGTAGTATGCACAGATATGCTGTTTTTAAATACAGATATATTTCTCCTATAAATCTCCTATATTTTTTTTTCTTTCTCCTATAAT
The DNA here is from genome assembly GCA_023313115.1 of Rhysida immarginata. Lineage (NCBI taxonomy): Eukaryota > Metazoa > Arthropoda > Chilopoda > Scolopendromorpha > Scolopendridae > Rhysida > Rhysida immarginata. The sequence continues at coordinate 432,849 of JAHWFO010036126.1, forward strand.
TCCTATAATATTTTTGAAAAAATGAGTGGTCGCCCTGTCAATAACAAAACGAAGGTTTACAAACTAACGAAATGATTTCCACACGAGACAAACACTTCCCACACATGTCAACGCATTAAATATTTTGCCTCTACCAGGTGCATTGCATTATACTGACATGAAATGTCACACTGTGAATGAGATAATTTAATCAGATTGACTCTGGCGCAATTTTATATTTACCTGCAGCTAGCAGGCATTATTGTTGTAGGAAGGATTTGCTTTCCAACCTGTGTTGACCTTCTCTTCTTCTTCCATGTCTAAACCTACTTATAGTCCAACAGACAAATCATGAGAAACGCTCTTCCAGTAATACGGAAGGGATATTTGAAAGTAACGCCATGTATTTTTTGTAATGGACGATATAGAGTATCTGTGTAAAATTTAACATAGCCAAAAAGAAGGCCAAGTACGTGCACAGACATAGCATAACAAAAACTGTTCCTACGCATGCACACCAGATGCAAAAAGTTGTTTTACAAATGGCTATCACATTTACAGTGGATGAACAGCGAGCCTTTGTGTCCAATGTCCCATATATGAATAGAAAGAACTCGATTCTTTTTTTGAATGTCTTCTTGCTAAAAATGTAGTTATTAGCCTTGCTGCAAAACAGCGTTCTGGGCGATTTATGTTAGCGGCAACACCAGCCTTTATCAAGGACATTAACAACACACTTGGAGAAAACCGACGCCTTTCCGTGAAAGAAGTGAAATGTTTCACATGTTCTGTGGATATGCATACGATATGGTGCATGAGAAATTTGGATACTGGAAAGTCTGTTTACGTTGGATTCCAAAAAGTTTGGTACTAGACAGACCGGCAACAGAATGACATCCCGGTCTGCAACATCTCCAGCTCTACACCCAGGAGGAAAATGCATTTCTGAATGGCATTGCCACAGGAGACGAGTCCTGGTCTTGCGCTTCACATCTGAGCCTGATGCGGAAACATCCAAATTCTCTGGTTCGCTAGAAATTCAGTTTCTCCATCTTGAAAGATTATGCTTACAGATTTTTAGGATAGTTCCTGCCTTGTGGGTCAACTGTCAGTGCCGCTATCTATTGGGAAACTTTGACTAACTATAACGTGTTATTTGGATAAGCTACAGAAAGAGGATAAGATGTTGGGCTTGATTGGCCAATGTCATCAAAGCAAACCTGGTCATTTCGGTTGGGAGGTTCTGGACTACCCAACCTGAGGTCTGGATTTAGCCCCCTTGGACTATCACCTTTTTTTAAAAGCTTTTTATAACTTAGCTGTGTTAGTTTGTTTAGGTCAAATCTTGTAATCAATATTAAACCAACTTTCCGACAAGCTAGGGAGCTGCAATTTGACACACTTATGCAGAATCGATGACAATTTATGATAAAGAAAAAAATTTTCAAATCGGTTCATTGGTTCGTGTTCTAATGGTACTAACTCATTACTACGAATTGATTGTTGTAACAATTGGACATTTCGTTATGGCGAGAGGTAAATGTATCTATTGTTTATTGTTGCAAAATTAAGCTTTGTTGTTGCCACTAAATTAAGCATTATAAAAGCTTGGTTTGATAAAACCCTTTTTACATAATCTTGTTGGTTCTGTGAAGAGATTTCTGGGTGGTCAGAGGTTTGAGACTGATGAGGAACTCAAATCTGCTATGCGCCATTGACCAAATTCATAGCTGATAGAGTTCTGCGAGGATGTTATTCTGAAACTGGTATATCGTTGGATAAATGCTTAAATTGTCAAGTTGCCTTTGTGGAAATGTAGATAAAGACATGTACCGTAATTTTTGGCAGTAGCGCTGCGGCGTTCCTGTTAATAAAAGTGAAAATTTTGGCATGTGCGACGTATTAGCCGCTGCGGCGTTACTGTCGGAGATTTTACAAAAATAAAAAAAATAAAAAAAAAAATTCTGCCCACAATTTTAGGCCTAGTTCATATCGTTCTCTCAATGATATAAAATGAGCAGTGACAGTGTATTCCTTGATTCATATTTAATGATGAATTTATCGATGAATTTTCACATCCTATTAATTAAAAATTCACTTCGGTAGCGATCGAGCGTGAGCGTTCATCGACAGCGGCAGATTGAATCATCGACTGCGGCGGATTGAATCATCGGGTCAGCGGTGGATTGAATCCTGATGGGCTGGATGGATGCCTTTACTTTCTCGTGATTGAGGGTAGCTTTCGCAGATTTTTCCTGGTACCTGTCCGGTACGATTTAGACTGCCAATACTCCCACGTTCATCGATCAACGTGAGCACTGCATCTAAAAACTTCCCGCCCTTATCGTTCACTACACGACTAACATTATCAACTTTCAAATCTGATCACGTTCAAACGTACCTGTTCACTTTCGCCGCTTTTGCTTTGCAATAATGGCCGATAGTGAAAGCGTATCCCACCTTGAAGTATGTTCCGAATGCGTTTATAGTTTTACAATGAATCTGAAAGCACAAAACACGCCAGGAAACACGTTTTTTTAGGATAGATCTTCCCTTATAGGTGACGGCGACGTGCACTTGTTATGCTCCCGCTACACAACGGCCAACTCCTGCAGCCAGCTTATGATTGGACTGGCGCGCGCGCACACGGATATAGTGAAAACGGGAAATGAAAGTTGTCTTTAAGGATAACAAGTTGCCTGTTGGCGTATTTCTTTTCGTGCTTTTTAATTAAAATTTCTTATAGCTGGATACATGGTAGGGGCGAAGGAGCTGAAGATAAAAGCGAAGATTGTTTTATATTTTTTAACATTTTTTCTCTTAGGTTTCGAATTTTCTTTAAAGTTTCGTTTTTCTCGTACGTTGATTTTTGTGTTTTAACGCTCGTTTTTGCATTGAAATCAAATAAATCCCCACCAGATTATAATATAGGAAAATGAATAATAAATAATTACGTTTAAAACAGAAAATTTAAAGGCATAAAAAGTTTCTGTGGCAGTTAACTCTAATCAAGAACAGATGAAGGTACGCTCTTGCTCTTATTCACTTATCGGATTTTTTATCTCGATGCTCAGGGCTGACGTGCGGCGTATCGGCCACTGTGGCGCTGCTTTCGGAGATTTTACATTTGTTAAATTTTTGCTTCTGCGGCGTATCAGCCGCCGCGACGTTACTGCCGAAAATTACGGTAGTTTCTGCTGCACTTATTTGTTTACCTGTATGTTTTGCAATTTACTTTGAAAAATATAACTAGCTTACTTTATGCTATCTCCTTGTAAATTATGTTGCCATGATGTTAGTTCATCACCCAATCAGCGGCTGTGCTAGCCTTGTTGCACAGGTCCTTTATTTATTGTTAATATTTCCTGTATAAGCATTATGATTCTTCAGAGGAAATTTAATTTTGTTAATTGCAATAAAGGCCTTTTAAGGGCATATCAAATTAAGTTATTCGTTTAACAGCGGCCGCAGTGCTAGACTTATTTTACTCTAGCTTGTGCCCAAGATAACAGTGATTGACAGTTTTCATGATTCCCTGATAGAAATAATCCTAAATTCTCAGTGCTTTTGCTAATGCAGTCAAAATTGAGAAATTGGTCATTACACTTAATACTAATGTCATATGTAAATTAATTTGTTTGAAACTGTTGGATTCGAAGGCATTCTTAATTTAAAGAACAACTCATGAACGTTCTGTGAGGGTTTTATCTTATGCCATGCCTCAGATTTTCAAATTATTGATGAAAAATACGAAAGAAAATTCCACAGCCTTGTTCAATTCATAATTTTCTCGCATTCCTTCTAAATCGTTGGCACAGTAGAGTGAGATATGTTCAATTCTTGCAAAATATCGCGTCTGTTGGCACCCGACTCCAACTACCAAGTCGTGTGTGCTTTTTCAATAACAGTTAAGGATTTTCTTTCAGGAGCCATTCTTGTTAATGCAATTCCGTCAACCACACGAGTTCAGTTAGCTTAGGCTGAAAACAGTTCTGCAGTTAAAAATTTTTTTTGCTGCTAAAACTGAGCTGAATCAGCTGAATTTGGCAAATTTTTAAATATAATTTTTTGTGTAAAATCTGAAACTTACTGAAGAAAATTGGCAACACTGATGGTGGAGCTCATGGACTTCAAAATAAACCCTGAAAGCCCATGGGTTCCTGTATTTCTGCCATCACCAGATATTGGTAATATAGCAGATAGGGGTCCGCAAAGTCTGCTCTGTATTTGTTTCCGTCATTATAGGTGTGTCTATATAACTTCATAATTTTATAGGTTATAGATTTAATTCCATCATTATAGGTTATTTAGACAAGAAACCAAAGCTGAGAAAAAAAATAGGGTTGTTATATCCAGTTGGTTGCTGTCTTTTGTAACCAGTGTCATTATAAAAGATTTCGTTTGAATAAAAATTCCAGGTTTCTGTTTCTCCCAGGTGACCATCTGAGCCATAGGATCACTCCTGTGGTACAGGAGATAGGAGAACAAAGATGAAGATGTGTCCAATAGAAGAGGAGCATTTGAAAACTGATGAAGATAGGACCATAAGAAGAGGAGGGCTATGAAGCCAAAGAACAAATATTGCTCAATAGTCATCGTTCTAATGCTCAGGTAAATTATTTTTCTCTTGCTGAAGTTGTTTTGGTGAAGTTCTGTTAACTGTATATACTAGGTGGGATCAAAAAGTTCCTGGACCGAATTTTATTTCCTTGTCATGTTTAAATTTCAAATAACGCTACATATCGATATCTTATTACAACATTTTTCTATATGCTCGTAAATTTCGTTTTGATAGATGGCAGCATGAAGCAGACACATTTTTTGTGACGACAAAATTTCTACATCTGCAGTTTTCACATTTGTAGCGGAGATGTGAAAAATCTGCCTGGTCATAAATTTATATAGTAATAAAATTCGGTCATGTAGTGCTGCCATTTATCAACATGAACCTTATCGAAAACAGAGGGTTGTTGCGGATCTATGATAAGTTAGTCATTCCATACGAAATCAAGCAGTCATCCAAGCCAGTAGGTCGTGGAATTTGATAATTTTTTTGTTATTTGTTCCATGCATTAATGTAAAGAAAAATACAAAATTTATGTTTTTTGAGTTAAAAATTTTTAAAGATTTAAAAATAGCCCAAAAACTACGCGTTTTTGAAATAGTTATTCAGCTATTTCTCAAAAACTAATTGGAGCTAGAAAGCTGGTGAAATTTTGACCAACAACAGCTACACTAAAAATGCCGTGTAAGCTTATTCAAAGAAGTACAAAAACTCAAATACAATATTCATCAGTCACAGTTTAAGTGTCTCTTTCAGTAAACTTAGTTTTTAATTGCTTTATTATTTCAGATTCATCATTGTCAGTATTTTATGGTTGAGCTTCTACACTTTTAGGTACTAAAAATGTTTTCTCTAGAGTTATTTTCATTTTTTCAAGTTTCTGCTTGGTTAACATTCTGAACTCTGAAGTTTCTTTTTTTTTTTTTGATTGGAGATTCACCAACAAGTTCCAATGATTTATTTAAAAAATCTAGAGAGGAATCAGGATCAACAAAATCAGTGTCATTGTTCTTTGTACTGGGCCCAGATATTGACATTATTATCAATATCATCATTATTGTTCTTGCCCAAAAGTTTGTATGAATTTGATTGTTCATCTTTATATAATTTGTTAACTTTCAACCTGCAGTTATCAGAAATTTTCATTCCTGGCTTCACATTTTCCAAACCCAAAAAACACATCCATTCAGGTATATTTCTTAGTTTTTGAGATTTGCTTTTCTTCTTTCAAGGGGTTGCAACATTTTATTGAAAATTAAGTCCATTCACTTTTTTCATCTTTACTTGCCATTATAAAGTCTCCTGAAATATAGTTTGGATTATAAAAATTAATTATTTTTTTAAAAAATTTTTACAATAACTTAACTGTTTTTTTACTACATTTTCCAAAATGAAAAAACAAAAAGACACTTTAATAAGAAGGATTAGGCACAACACACACTATCTTCACTGTTAACTGGTTACAAACAAACTAACCATGATGCAATCACTGACAACAGAGACAAGTGACGACTTGTAGACTATCAGGTTGTGATGGTTGTGACATGTTTGTTTTGAAAGCCTGAGGTGTTATTTAGACTAAATGAAATTGTAAACATGTATGTAGATTTATGATATCTTATTTATATAGCCTACCAGAAATCCTTTATTATTATTCTTTTTACCTGTATATTCTAATATTGGCAGATCTTGACAGTGTTTTTAGTGTACCTGTTGTTTATCTAAACCCATAAACCCATTGTTTCTCTGCTTTGAAATTTGGCACACTTTGAGCCAGCACATGTTAGAATAACATATAATTTTTTAATAAAAACCAAAAGGGGTGTTTCCTAAATTCAAAAAGAATTTTTAGTTTTTTTTGGAAAAACGTATTTTAAGAATATGGTCATGTTGTGTATCAAAAGAAAGAGCATTAAAAACCGAAAAAGATTACACCTGTTCTAGCTTTTTAGCTCCAATTGGTTTTGAGAATTAGCCAAATAACTATTTCAAAAACATGTCATTTTTTTTGGCTTTTTTTAAAACTTTAATAATATATAACTCAAAAACCATAAGTTCGAAAAATCTAAAATTTTGTATTTTCTTTACATCCATGGAACAAATAACCAAAAAATTACCAAAATCCAAGACTTACAGGTTCAAAATCATTTTTAAACTTGATTTGTTATGGAATGATCCAAAAAGGCCAGAAAAGGTGGAAAATCTTTTGCCACCATCGAGTGTGTTCAATCTGGTAGCCATGCATCGCTTCTATAGTCCTGCATCGCAGTTTTCACTCCAGAAGGCAGCAATGCAAAACAACAAGATCAATTCATAACAACTCCTGTTGACACGTTTTCCAAAGACCCTTTGCTGTTTGCAGTCGTCTTTCCATTTAAGTAGGCCAAAGCCAGAAAAATCCGTATGCGACGTGTCCGGCTACTTAACAGGTATGTTGCTGAATAGATTGAGAGCAGATTTTTGTATCTTGCATGCATTCCAGGAACAGACGAGTTGATGCGGCAGTGTGACTCAACGCCTTGTCTTGATGCAGCTGTACCTTGTTTACATCTGTACGCTACAAACCCGGGATGTCACTGGTAAATATAGGGGTTAGAACGTTAGTTGATAGTACATGGCGCTGACTTTTGACCTTTGATTGGACTCAGTAAAGTTAACTTGCCGTTGTAGCATGAACCTCTTAAAAATCTTTCCTTGCATTCACAGTACTATTTTCTGAAGTCCTTAGAATCCTTTGGGCAGTAAATAATGGCTCGGTTTAAATAAACATATGCCTCATCTACTGTGACCTCGTAATTCCACTTTTCATCTGCCAGGTATAGTGCATATAGTTTACGGCAGTTGGTCCGTTGCTCTTGAACATGCCGTGACAAGAACTTACAAACGTGGCTCTTGGTGTCGATTCTCCAGTTGTAAATCACTGTTGATGACTGTTTGTTGTGTACACAGATTTCCTTACCTTCTGTGCAATGGCCCATTGTGTTGGTAGGTTACATTGAGGTTACAAGAGCTTTGGTATGGCTAGTGGATGGTTTCGGATTGGCCTGCTTTTTACCCTCGAGAATGGTGCTGCTTCTAGTTTTGCCAATGTTATTTAGTATACTTGATGTCCTTTTCTAGAAACTATGAAGCCTCGCTTCTTGCATACTTTCATATTTTCGGAAAGGCTGAATTTGATGTCTTAAAGGGCTGTTATGTAGCCCTCCTAATACCTGTCAGTTTTTAGCTCACTGTTCAAATACTAATTATTTTAATACCTGCCCTAATAATAACTCACATGATAGCTCACGTGAAATTAATGCGTGGAACATTTTTCAATGTTAATTGTTACCATTGATCTCTAACAACCCTCTGTAGAAAAATGTTCAAATAAGAGACTGATATGTGGTGCTACTTTTAAATTTATGAATTTTTTTGATCACACATTTTTATTATTTAGCATGTAATCTTTATTGATATATGAATATTAATCATTTGAAGAATCATTTATATTTATAGGGGATGCCATCTTCAATGGATGCATCTGGTAATGACAATATAGTGAAGCTAATATTTCGCAGTCATGGATGATCCAATACTCGAGAATGCCAGTGTTTTTGATTGCATCATATTGGAAATATTCCAAAGTAAGATCATGTAAATAATATTTTCATGTAATATTATGTTTGATATAAAAAAGAAAGCTCTTTGTTACACATTTTAAATATAATTTAATCTATCTTTGGTGAATGTATCTTTAAGCACAAGATTAAATTATTTTTTAACAGTCTCTAGCTAATAAGGATAAACTATTGTGGAACAAAAATTAAGAAATTGTACAGAAATTTACATATGCTTCAAAAGCTATGGACATCTAGATGTCAGCACCATTCGCGTTAAAACGAGACAATTCCCAAAAAAAAATATCGCAGACAGGTTTTGAATAGGCCAAGATGCAAATGGGCAAGCTATGCTCGAACAAACAAAGTTACGTTTGGTCATGATGAAATTGAGACGAAATTATGTACAATATCCAGTTCATTCAATTTTTTTTTTTTATTTCCCGTTGCCAAAAACTAATAATAAAGTGTGATAACCTCGCACCCCTCCCCAATATATGATACGCTAATCTGTTAGACTCACGTGGGGGTGCAGAACCATCAAGGGGTTCGGGACCCATAAATGAGGTGCGACTCGAGAAGTAACTATCTGGCGGAAGTACCTTCTATTTATTTACCTGTTATTACAATAAACATGCAGACTTCATATTATTAATTTTATTAAAGGGAGCCCCTTGTCATTCACAAATTGACAAAAAACAAAATATCAATCGTCAGTCTATATATTATTACATCTGAAAAAGAAAGAGAGAGAGAGAGAGAGCGATGTTCAACACCAAATTCTGCTGGCAACACAATCTGCAGCAGGTAACCATGCAAACATGTCCTTAATCCCAATTATTACACCGTTGAACCTCATGACCTGATCAGAATGGAATTTTTGCCTATGACAATCCAACACCCCCAAATAAGTATTCCCATAAATTAGGACGCTTACCCAGTGCCAAATGCCGCCTTTAATGAGGAGACGAGGGGGGCGGCGGAATTCACAGGAACCCTTCTTGGCGGGTGTTGGGGGGAAGCATTACTTTACACTACAGACCATTTCACAATCCTAACTGTACACAAAATATTGCCATAATTAAGGATAAAACATTAAAAAGGTTTATTCCCGGTTTAAAATTAGCTATTTTTCATTTATTCTCAAATTAATTTGCGATCTCGATTTAACGAAGTTTCATTATAATGAAATAAACCAGTGGTCCCTTGAACTTCGTTATAACGGGATTCAACAGTTTTTCAATAACCGTATTTTTATGATGTCTAGTATTTTAATTTGATATTTATATTTCTTTTTCAATGTTTAGGTTTGATTTATATTCATGTTTGGAACTCGTAATAAATACTTTGTGAGTAGGAAGTGAGCATTTACTCATAAGAACACTCAATGAAAAGTAAGCATTTTTTATTGCATAATAACCTCCAGTTAACTACAGATGGTTGATTCTTCCTTATGCAAACGATTTTGAAGCTGCATAATTTCTGATAGGCTGCAATTACAGACCCTGAGATATTCAAATGACTACATTCTGCTTAAGCAAATTGACGATGGCAATTCCTCATTTTTCACCAACATGCCACCTGAAATTTACTGTTTCTGAAATGGCAATCCATGGTGTACTTACTAACAAATTTATTTTACAAAATTCTGACAACTATGGTGTAGTAAAATGGTGCAAAAATGACAGCCCCAACAATGTCATACAAGCGATGTAGTTCCGAAAGTGAAAGCCCTGGTCATCAGGGAAAATCCACTTGAAGCACATCGCAGAAAGACAGACCATTGCCCGGTAGCAATACAAAAATTGCTTGGCTGGAGATCGCAGCGATTCGTGGTCATGTTAGACGACGTATGGGTCTACCTTTCTGACTCCAATAAAATCCAAGAGAGGTTACTGCCGCCTCAAGGTATAAGTCCTATGCAACATGGGATCGCTAGTGCCGTGAAACTTTTTTTGCGGATTCATGATCGTTACCGGGTTAGTGTGGAAAAATATGCAAAAGCTAACTTTGCATTTGACCAGAGGAAGTTCTAGAACCATTGTATAGACAGGAAATTCCTACCCTATATGTAAAAGATGCAAATAATATATGGATAGAATCTCTGACCATACTTCTTGTTCTACAGTGGTAAGGAAGGTGGATGAAACTGGAATTTGAAGATCCTCTGTATTAACGAAGTGAGTGGTGGCTTTGCAGTAAAAAAGATGGACAACAGGATTATCGAGTAGTTTCACCATTTATTCCCGGCTTCTTCAAGGATACACAACAAGAGGCTTGAAAGCCTTTATATACAGAAATTTGGGTATAAATGAACCAATGAGCATGGAGGTACAGGGCAAGACAACAAAGTAACTAATAAGAAAATTAACCAATAGGACAAATAAACTAAGGAGAAAAGAAAAACAAAAATGTGTAGGGGCTGCAAACACAGACCAAAAAGAGGTCGTATCCAGTAGTCAAAATGACAAGTGGATTTACTAACAGGACCGTATAAATAAAAAAACTGAATGAAAAAATGATGACATTCTGAATGGTGACATTATGAATCGTTTTCATGAGGCTGAATGAACTTTATGTAATAAGAACGTTTGAAGAAAGAAATGTAGGCCTTGCTTCAAAAGCATATGGTAAATCATTGAAATAGGAATGATAGTTTCCTCTTCATCTTCACAGGTGAGAGGAATGCGAATTTTGAAAGATCCGTCAGAAGTCAAGGAACTAAAGATAACATGGCTCGTTTTCTGATCCATCTGGGTTTTTAGATTCCATCAGTTCTTATCTAAAAACCGCATTAAGAACTGTATTAAGGTATCTTCACTTTTAAAAAAATTTTTACATCTGAGTTGACAGTAAAATACTGCTCTTGCTTGGAAGATGGATATGTTACTTTTTGTTGTGTATTATCTGTAAGAGTGTTTTGGAATCTTTGTCAAAAAATTTGTTTTAAATAAGATTCTGAACCAAGCTTGTTCGTAAAATTTATTTCCAAATGTCAGTGAAATATTTGTTAACATTTTAATCTTAATTGAGTTACTATTACATTGTGAGTGAAAATTGGATTTGAAATAACGTATTTTTAAAATATGTGCCTTGGAAGAGAGATGTTCATGATAGCATTTAAATAATAAGCTTCTCCAGTTGATATTGTGACTGGTGTCAGTGTGTTTTGTTTATAGTTTTAGAAAAATTATATAAAATTTGTTTGTTTTTTTTTTTGAAACTATTTCCACGGAGTTTGTTTGTTCAGTAGTTGTAATTGTTCGAAATGAATTTTGTGCTCATACTGTTTGTGAATGTGGTGGGTTTGAAATGTGTGGGTGTTGTGTTCGTTTGTGACGATTTGTAGGGTGAATACTGTGTTGTTTGATTTACAACATGTTGCTGTAATATTTTTTTTTTTTTATAAATCGATCTTTCGTTGTAAAAGTTGATTGTTATCCGATTACGGCGATGATTACCGGATAACGATCGCTCAAGAACTTTTTGGTTAATTACTTTTTAATTAATAAACGGGTAAATAAACGGAGACAATAAGCCAGATCAACGTCGTTGTGGACACAAAAATTTCAGATGGATAGACGTTGTTGCAATCCATGATGTCTTTTGTTGGCCGATGCGAGAAATTGTGCGTATGGAACGCTTGTCGGACGTTTTCTGCTAAGTCGAGAAGGACCTTCATATGGAAGCTCTGCAGACTGGTGATAGCGTTCTGGTTTTCTAATTGAATTCGCGTAGTCAGTCCGATTGTTTTAACGGGGTGTAATGGTAAAATTTGCAACAAAAAGTGTAACGAGAGCTTTGATCAACGGACATATGTATGTTCATGTTAAACGGGAAATAGTTAATTGTTAACTTAGTTTCGATGAATGGGAAAGTAAATGGAATACTAAGACAAAGAGCCACTTCTGATAATAGTAACTTTCATTTTTAAGCTCCAACTGAGATCTGTGACTTTTTTTAACAGACTATAGTTATTTACTTGAACTAGTGAATTATTCTTTATGTATGGGAACACATTTATATCTAGGATTATATATTTAGTAGCTGAGTATGAGAATTTAATTAATCAGAAGGGACGCATAAGTTATGCTAAGGTCTGTTAGATTGTCAGGCAAGATAATTGTGTCTCTGAACGTATATTAGCGCACATAGGGTGGATTAATAGCGTCTTAATTGTCTTAGGTGTCATTTCACATTGTTTTGTAACGGGGTTACTGCTCTCTCCCCGATTTCCGAACCTAGGTTACTGAATATTGACCTTAGGGGGAAACTTTGATCAAAGGAGAGTACGACGCGTTCTCGAATTCAATCTGTTATGCTAATGGTGTCGGGACAATACGTTGCTAAGAAGACAATAGTATGAGAATTCTGTACATGTCAGTTAAGGCTTGTTATTGTAGCACAGAGTTTGTTTTAATTCATTGATAAGTTTGTTTAAAGAGTTTTGAACTGTTTGATAGACTGTATGTTTAAATTTTGGGGCCTCAAGCTTAAATTAGATGATTAATTATTTAGTGCTTAAAGCTATGATTATTTAAAAGAATAAAATTGGATTTGATGATTTACTCTCGCCTCCTCCTTATATCATAACCATATCACCCGTGCAAGTTCTAAAAACCCGCACCTGTTCGCATGGGTGGTTACTGTTGTTACTGAGGTGGCTTCTTGGCCCCACCCCACCCATGCCTCAGGGCACAATATAGTTTAAGGTTATAAGAATCAAATATCTACAAGGAAAAAATTAACAATATCCTATATTAAATACATTTAATTGCGTAATGCAAGAAATCCATTTCTATAAGGCTATTGTTTTGCAAAATTGAAGAAATAATTGGCATGTGTTATATTTATGTTCTATGTGTAAATGCAAAACACTAGAAATGATTTTTTAAATATCAAAATAACTCATGGAAAATGAAATTTTTTTGGTCCTTTTTGGAATCTGATATTTTAGTAAATAGTTATATGCATGTGATAGGGTATTTTGCCTTTCAATTGGGTTTGGTAATAAAGAAGTAAAACTTTAAATAAAAATTCTTCAAATACCGTATATTTTCATTACAGGCTGCTACCTAACATAGTCGAACCTCAATATCTCTTAACTTCACAGAAACAGAAAAAAATTTTAGATAAAAAGGTTTGGGATATGGAGGACTTCTTTTAAATCAAGATTTTTAGGTTAATAAGAGTATTCAGAGGTACAGAGAGCAATAAGAGATCAAATGGTAGGGGTATAGAGTTACGCCACGTTTAAGTGGTGCCACTAATAACAGAAACTTGCTCATGCTCAAACATTTCATATGCTTGAGAGATCGAATAATTTTTTCGTGAGTTTTTTTTTTGTTTTGTAACGCCCAAAAATCCTATAACTTTAACGGAAGTGATATCAGTTTTCTTCAGTTTTGGATGAAAATTTCTCATAATGAAAAGATCTTAACTCTTTAAAGTATTTGCATTTTGCTGGCACACGAAGTCAAAATTTGACATGGCGAGGTTTTCCAAGCAAATATTTAAGATAACCATGGAAAATTATATTGTATTAATAATGAAAATGCAGGGAAATAAAATTTTTTCAAGATATCAAGGTTCGACTGTATAGGTCGGGGGTCTTCAAACTTTTCTATTAAAGATTTTGAACCTTTTCTAAGATTTTAATATAAAGCGCAAGGTTTCCCTAAAAATAATTTCAAATTATCCTATTTCCGGTGCTCTTGTGCATATTTCTAAATCTCGCAGCCTATGGAATCTGGTAGCGAGCTGAAAAGAAACCAGAAGTGGCCCGCAGTTTGGAGACCTCTGGTGTAGATGGCAGTGCTTAAAATATATTATCGAGTATTTAAAAAGTGTAGGCGGCACTCTAATATAGGCTGCATGTTTTGGCATCAAAATTTTCCTGTAAAGTAATAAACTATAAAAGTAATATTATTATTAAATTATTTATAAACTATAAATTATTTATTCAACATTAAAAAAAAGAACAACTATTAGTAATTTAAAGTCACTTTCATCGCATGACGAATTAAACAGTTCAAATAATTCGACGGGTTAACTTATTGGTTCCGCTGTGGGAGATGGTCTTGTTCAGGATCATTAGGCCTGTCCTTCAGATCAGACGTTTCTTCTTCAGATTTTGTATTTCATTTCCACTCTCTTCAATTAAGCAACGCTTTTTAAGCTCATTTTTTTTTCCACATTCAATCGAAACATTTTGCCAAGCACATTATATCCATTTGCATACCAATGGAATGGTTGCTGCACGAAGCTTGCCTGAGGGAGTGAAAGATTTTTCTCTTTGTCTCATCCAGTTCTCCCACTCACTGTGAACAAAACGCCCACATCCAGTGGTTGTAAAGTTTTTGTTAGTCCACCTGGAATAATGGCCAAATTTATTTTAATCACATTTAAGATTTTCTTAATGGAGTTGTATATACAGGGTGAGTCAAAAAAAGCTGGCGTGAGGGAAAAAAAACTTAAGTCCCAGGACAATAAGTTTATTCAACAAAACCTATTATGTTAGAACCTTATTTGGCACAATCTTTTATAGATGTATTTAAAATAATAAGCGTATGGTAATAAAAAATAAAATTAAATTTAAAATGATGATAATTAGGTGTCTCTTCATGGGATGGGCAATTAACAAAGATAGTGTCGTAAAAAATGAATCTTTGCATTTATGCCAAACTTATCCATTGTTTCATTATTGCTTCCATTCATCCTTTACCGTTGCAAGTCACAATTGCATCTCTCGGATAATTTTCTTTAGGCAGCACACACCTTTTGTAAATAAATAAAGGCTTCAGCTTTGTTCCATCGGCCATTACTGAGAGAACAACGATCTTTTGTGATCTGAAAGGTTTATTGTTATGGTTCCTACAATTCTTGTAGGCAGCAAATCAAAAGACCTGGGGACTTCATCCATGTTTCATATTTGGTTTAAGAGGAATATTATTTTTTTTTAATAATATTTTTCACGTAAGAAATAAATTGTAAGTTTCTCGTGGTCATGTGGTATCTGCTGTTCTATTGTCGTTTAAGCATGAATACTTAAGTTGTTGCAGAGCATAAATTTAAAGCACCATGTTGGGCTAGCTTTAAAATTGTAAATAGCCTATCTTTTAGCTATTACTTCAGCTTGTAAACTTATTTTTACAGTATTTACAGATGAACAGCATCTCTTTCTGACACGATCCAAAACTTCAATATTCTTTCAACTGAGGAAAGGTATTCTTTCTTCCATGTTGTGTATGTTTAGAAGTTGACGTCGTATTCAGTTCCATCAGTTTGCAATCTCCATTGGCAAACACATTTTTCGTCAACATTAAAATTTCGTTCTGCTTGCGATTTCCACCTTCTAGAATAATGAATTACTTCTAATTTAATCCTAGCTGTGTAGCTAATTCGTTTGGGTGGCATTAAGCAGAGACAAATGGCAGTAATTGATGAAGTGAAAAATTACACAGAATGGTACTGGCTGTAATTTGACATATTTCTAACAGATGGTCTTAAATAGGATGAAAGTATTCGTGTGATAAATGATAATAAAGGCTATTTCTTAAAAGGGATTTCCTTAGCGTATCCTGGTGACACGATTTTGAACTTTAAAATAAAATCGAAGCTTTCATATTTTTTATTATGCTAATTTTTATTCATAAGATTAAAAAACAAAATTGTGTCCACAAGTGCATAATATTTTTAATAAAGGCCGCACTCAATTATAGGATGCATGCAACATATTTAATAATTTTTGGGACTTTATGATCGGCCTATAAATGAAAAAATACAGTAGATATGCTGCGAAGTTTGATCTCTTATTTGAATATATGTACTTCTT
>JAHWFO010036126.1:463824-481697 GCA_023313115.1 Rhysida immarginata
TACACCAATCTCAGCTGGTCAAATTATTGATGAAAAATAGGAAAGAAAATTCCGTACAATAAAACCCTCACCGAACATCTTATGATTTATTCTTTAATGAATTTTATGCCTTAGAAAAGATAGTCCCTACCTGCAGACTAGGTAACTGCTCCAACCAAGCCGCAGGCAGGGACTTTTATAGTGGTCAGCTTTCATGGCCGCAATGTCGCAAACTTTGGCACGTTGGCGGTCTGAGCCGAAGATTTCTGGTTCGAATCCAGGCTGCGGAATTTTCTTTCCTATTTTTCATCAATAAATAGATTAAATTTACAGATTACATTCTTTTACGTTAAAGATCAAATACAAAAAAATCGATACAAAAATTACCTTAAATAAATATTTATTAGTATTATAAATTTGGAAGTTGTTTATCAATCTTCCTGTAAATTTCATACACAAAAACGATTGTCATATTATTAAGAAAACTTGCTGTACTCTTCTCATATTTTATCTACTTTTGGCTCGAATTACAGTTGCATGTATGCGGGTTGGCATAGTCAGTAAGGTAAAGTGTCGAGGCACTAGTAAAGTCGATGAAAGACCAGTCATTCATTGCCATTTGTCTCTTAACAGATTTGTTGATGGTCGACCTTGCTCTAGAAATAGTTGATCCAATGACATTACCATACCACAGAGATGTCAGTCTACTTCCCCTCGGATGGTGGATTAATCCGTTCACGGTGTTCAAGTATAAAATGTGTTTCATTGAGGATTTTTTTGGAGATACGATGTAAAAGAAATGAGCATACTGGTAGTATTTGAAGTAGTTTTTCAAAACTCCAAAGCAATTGTATTACTTGAAGACTTCTAGTTGTTTATCGTGTCACACGTGCTAGTACCTGACAATGTCTGTCTTTCACTTTCTTTTCCCTACCACTTGGTTGTTTCACTGATGGTGCTATATCTTTAGTATGTTTATTTTCATCAGGAATAGGTTTTCTTTTGCATTCCTAACAACACAGTATTTTAGCTTTCTGTTGCATAGCCTGCGATGTGTACCGTATTTTCCGGTAATTAGGCCACAGTGCTAAAGTTCGTTGTGGTTAATGTTGTTGAACTCCTTAGTGAATGCATCAGAACTTTTAAGGATAGAACTTTTTAATCTGATAATAATAATTACAATAATACATTTTTGGTTTACATAAGGCAAAAGAATGAGAGGAGTCAGAACGTGTGGTTCTCTCCACCTAGAGTCTATGTGAAATTTTTTTATCTTCCTTCCGGGGGATCCTTCTTCTCCTCGTGGCGCCGCCTTGTGGCGGTTAGTTAATTCCTTACCTGATCGCCACATTTGTTTTATATATACAAAAATTAAAAAAAAAAAAAAAAGTTAGTTTGGCAGCAATCGAGGGGGACATGCTTTATCACATCGAAGCAATGTTGAAGTTGCCATTTATATTGAAAAGTTACTTTCGTAATTGTTTATGGTGACGGGAAATTCAAATCAAAAGTGAATTAATGTACTATAATTATCCTGTATATACAATGAACAGTTCATTATATACCTTAGTACATTAATTCACTTTTGATTTGAATTTCCCGTTGCCAAAAACAAATACGAAAGTAAATTCTCAATATGAATGGCAACTTCAACATTGTATCGATGTGATAAAGCATGTTCCCCTCGATGTGATAAAGTGGCATTCTGAACTTCAAACGAAATTAGCGTAAAATGTACATCACAGTGCTTTATTTATCCTGTATATACAATTTACGGTTGATTATACAGGGTGATTTACATCGAATGTAAAATACTTAAAGGGGGTATTATAGAGGTTAAGATAAACACAAAACGTCCTATGAACATGGGTTCAAATATGAACGATAACTGAGATATGAACAGAAATTAAGATCAACAAGTTAATAACTCAGGTTCTGTAAAGCCTAGATTAATGAAATTTGGGGGAATAACAAGGTACATAAGACTGTGTATACAGTTAAAATTTGATTGAATTCCAACGAGAAGTTTCCGAGTTACACAGTCAAAATTGTGACAAGTGCTAGTTAGTACTCACAAGTGAACACGTATTATGATGATTTTCAGCCCTGTGGCCTATCTATATGTGCGGCGTTATCGTAAATTACAGTAATTGTTTTTTGTTTTTTTTAATTATTTATATATTCATTTTATTCAATTTTTTAACGTTTGTTTAACATCCCTTTTGCCTAACCTGTGGGAGATATTTTATAACAGTTGCCCCCCCTCCCCCTTGGGGAAAATCCTGAGATCACGCACTTCCTTGGAAGGGAAGTAAAGCCGTTGGTCCCGTGTAGTCGTTTGCCACCCTATAATGCCGTCCTGAAATGGCCATAGCAGTTGAAAAATACGTTAATACCAAATAAACTAAACCAAACCAACCCTCCCCCTAGTCTTGTTTTCTCTAGCTTTAAGGTTTTATTTTCTTTTTTCTTTCTCTTCCATTCCTTATTTTCACAATATACGTTTTCAGAGTATAATCTAGAATGAAGCCTACATAAAAATATACATTGCTGAATTATTGTCGAGATACATTATTGTGACCACCTGTTAATATCTGGAAAAACCGCCATGTGTTGCTCAGGCAGCCTGGTTTCACTGAGTAAATAAGGCAGCAGAGCAGGTAGAAGTACGTCATGCCCTGTGCTGCAACCGGCAGATATTTCAGGTGGCAATTTTTGCCTGTTACCACTTTCATCCAGTTTAGCTTCATCCAATCAGTGCCAGCTACTGGAGCACATGATCAAATGAATGATGGCAGAAGGTGACTGCTAGTAAAACATAGTAAAGAGAATGTGCTTTATTTTATCAGCACGAGAACTACTAGTTTATTAGAATTTATGGTCATGAAATTCGAAAGAATTTATTATATTAAAAACACATTAATATTTGTTCTGATTTATGAATTTATTTTATTGAAATTTTAAGCCCATAAACAATTTTGTAAAATGCTAATTTTACGGAGGCCGATGAAAAACCACTCATTGATCTTAATATACACATTTATGGATACGTTCTATCGATATTTTTCTGTAAACTACGTATAACAATATTATTTTCAGTCAAATTTTAATTATTTCAGAAAAAAAATAATCATGATCAAAACAAAATCTTCAGAAAAGGTGACCTGCATGAGTTTAGATTGCCAACGATGTCAACTATCGAAAAGGTTTTGTTTTTAATGTTAAGAAGCATTCAAATTAATTTAAAATACTACATTTTAACATATAAATACTAAATTTAAAATATATCAGGGTGTCTACAGGTCATGAAAGTCCTTAAAAAGTAGCGAAATTGGAAAATGGGTCATGAACATTCAGAATCGCGGAATTAAAATTTGGTCATGTAAAAAAAAAAATCGGGTCACTCCAGGCCTGGGAAAAATGCTCTACTTAGTTTTTTTTTTGATGTTAAAAGTAATTAAATTGGGTCAGGAATTTTTTTTTAAGACGTCCCCAAAAAGTCACTAAAAAAACCCTATAAATTCACTTTTAGAAACTCTGTAGACACTCTGTATATACATATATAAATGCAATTTTCAGAAATTCATTATGCAAATTTTAACACCACCACCATGCAACATAGTGTGACTGGATCAGTGTGTGTTGTTTGTTTAATAGTATGTTAGCAAAATGATCTTGCCATTCCCTTGTGTTACGCTATACGGAGTCTATACTGTAGGAAGTTAAAATTGGCTGCTTGTGAATATCATAGGTCGAGAAGTGAAGAATTTTATCTGCTCATTAGATGAAGTCGCGTATTTGGTCCAGAATTAGGTAAAGGTCAAAATATATTTGCAAATTCAAAATAAGCTTTTTAGAATTTGGATCAGAGATAGTATTATAAATTTCGATTGATTCTAAAATGGGGTATTTCTAGGATTTGAAGAGGTTCTTAAAATCTGTGTAGAATCTTCTATCTTGAAAATGGGATAGAAGACTACACATTCGCATTTACTACAGGAAGACCATCCCATTTGCAAGATAGATCAATCAACTATAACTTGTTACCTAATCCTTGTACCATATCTTGTGTAATTGTTATAATTCGTCTCATATGGAGACTTGAAAAAGGCGGGAATAAATGCCAAAACTAGTCGTCAAAAATTTTTCTTTTTTGCACTAGGTTGTATTATAAGGCATCTATAGATCTCGTGAAGGAAGACAATACAAAGAACAATTCCTACTTGATATAATAAATTGAGTAATAACATTATTGAAAAATTCTCAGATGTTAATATTGAAGTCTTTTTAAAAGTTTTTGTATCAAATACTGTCTTTATTTGTATTGGGTATTTTGTAGAATTGTACCCTCCAGACAGATCTTCTGCTGTTGAATTACATGCAATTAAATGGCTAGAGATTTTTTACAGTGCAAATGAATATTAAAAACCAGGAAATTTGTGTAAAGCCACACTTTTTCCTTAAATGCACCTTTTTAGCTGAATTCCCCATTGTACCATGTCGTTATTTACCTCTTATAACATTTTAAATAACTACAAGGATGAATTGACTTAATTACAACAAGATATACTCTGGCATCATTAATAGAAACTGGATGCTTGAATGATTTGTATGTACACAAGTTTATTAACAGAAAAGATAATAATACATAATAAATTTTGATGTAATTTATGTAGAAAGTTGAGCAGATAGGGAGTAGCTAAGCTGGTATTATCATGTGCAGAACAGTTGCATAATAACATATTGAAAAATTCACAGATGCTGATATTGCCATCTTTAAAAAGTTTTCTTATTAAATACTGTCTTTAATTGTAGTGGGCATTTTAGACAATTGTACCGTTCCAGTATGCTGTACTACTAGTGAAATCATTAAATGGTTACAGGTCTTTTACAGTGCAAGTGAATATTAAAAACCAGGAAATTTTATGTAAAGCCATAAATTTTCCTTTAAGGCAGCTTTAAGCTAAATTAAACCTTGTGTGAAAGATTATTTAATTCTTACTATATTTTGTAGTGTCCAGCATGGTTGTGCTCATGCGCCAGCTGTTCTCACATGGCACAGGACAGAATCAAGCAATTGTGATTCTGTCCACTTGAATTCCTGATCGAATTCCTCGAGCACGGAAAAATCATTAACAGTGACGTGTACTGCGAGACACTCCGCAGCTTATGCAAGTCTATCAAGAGCAATGACCTGGGCTTCTCATGGAGGGAATGATTGTGCTCTATGATAACGCTCTTCCACATGTCTCTAAGATCACAAAAAGTGTACTGAACAAGTTCAAGTACATTGCTTTCAGGTACTCCAAATGTTCTGTATGCTGATAAATTGCTGTTGTTCTCTGCATGCTGGATTATCTAAAAGTTATCGTAAACACAGTAATGGTTTCAATTTGCCAGTTATAAAATAAATGAAATGCCATAAATAATTTGCAATGAAAAAAAATAATTACTCGTCTTACTTACCTTTAATTTAAATGCAGCATCATAGGCAATCCGCTTCTTTGACATGTTGATATACGGTAGGAGATTGAACGTAGAGGATAGAGATAGCGAACTGTACCTGGCCTTCTTTGTTTTACTCCTATATACCGTACCCTTGCTCTCCAACGATTTCAAATGCCGTCCAATCACGCTGCTTCATTAAGGCTGCTTCTAAAAACTCTCTCCAGTCTCAATCGAGCGTAAGCGTTCATGATCAACGCGAGTACAGCATCTAAAAATGACAGAGCGCTCATCACTGGTGCCTCTAAAAACTCCCCGATCTCGTCGTCGTGCTGGGATTGCTCAGGATCAAAGTGATCTTATTTCCAAGCTGATCATTTCGAGTTGCCTCGCTCACTTTTACTACTTTAGTTGCCTCGCAGGGGTGAAGGAGCTGAAGATAAAAGGGAATTATGCAAACGAAATGGTATTGTGGTATCCAAAGCTACTGTGGGTCAAATAATCAAAAAGAACAAATTGCGACCATCTAATGAACGTGGACGAGCAGAGAAGCAGACCAGAAACAAGCCCTAGCCAACATGCCCAGCTCAGGTGGTGCGAGAAATCCAGTCTGAAGTGCTGAAAGAAAATCCCCCCACAGAGAAGTCTAGCCCAAAGGAAAGGTATTTCACAGGCAACAGTCTCCAGAATAATTCATGACTATCTTGGGCTGGAGCGACGTCATAACGCGCGCGGTCACGCAACTGAGTGACTGAACACAACTGAACACTGCCAAGTCATCTGTGGCTTATTACAGGAAGATGGAACAGGAGACAAGCATACGAGTTATTCTCTTCTCTCATGTGCCTGTAAAATCTCCTGAAGCATCACCGATGGATGTTTTGTGGTTTTGGTCTCCTGAAACGACGGCTCTGAAGTCGCCGACCAAGAACCGTTGATGGGCTGTGGAAAGTGTGTCAGCAGGTGTGGAACGAACTTCCCCTGGAGTCCTTCAAACTCAGCCTACTTCAGTGGAAATTATGGTGCCGGGCAATAGTCCAACAATGTGGCTCTCACATCGAATACAACCGATGGTGGCGCAGTGGTATTACACCATCGTAACAGAACTGCAAAGTCGTCTCATTTTATCTGAATCAACCCTCTGTACTAGATGTTAATTGTGATAGCTTCATCAAAAATGGCTCTCGCAATGGGTTTGATTTTCACTGGCGTTGATGAACGTATCTCTGCATTGCAATTTTCGCCATTTCTCATCCTCCACCAAACTGGTTATTCCATTTGTACACTCTCGCCCGTCCCATCATTTCTTTCCTATACAGTGTTTTTGAAGTCTCAAAATCTCAGCAAGCTTAACGTTCTCCTTCACAAGAAATTTGATTATAGAACGCTGCTCCATAGCTACAAAGACACATATTGCCATGTTTGCTACAGCGTGGGTTATTTCTCGATTTTATATGCACAAAACCTAGGTCGTTGAATGACCCTGTCTTCATTGAAAACTTGTTTAAACTATGATCATAATGGCTCGCAAATGTGCAAATGATAACTAAGAAAATGGCGAAAATATAAAAAAAAAACGGAGGAATACAATTTGAAAAAATATTCAAAGAAATTCCCTTAGATTTCTAGAGTAACATATCAAAACGTAAAATAAATTGTTAGAAAAAATTATTCTGACAATTTCACTCTCAGAAAATATCTCATCTTTCCAGTGGTGTAAAGGGAATGTGTCTATCTTGAATTGTTCAGCTGAAAAAGATAATAGGAGAAAATCCTAAAGGCGCATATCTCCATAAATAATGAGGCTAAACGGTTAAACATCATATCCTTCAAGCACTCAAGTCATCATTGATACTTTCATTCAGATTTGATCATTGGATCTAAAGATGTAAGACATTATTATATCCCTGTCGTGGCACCAGCAACTCTCGTTTAATAGAAAAATAATGATGGCGATGAAACTGCTTATTTGAGATTTAATTATGACAAGATATTGTCACACAGAATCTCGGAATTATATTGGATGGCTTGGGTCACTACCAAAAACTGACATTTCATGTCAAATAACGATGTTCTGATGGGCATTCATAATACATAATACAAGGGGCATTCATAAAATTCATAAAAACACTGTGACAGAAGGGAGATTGGGCCATGAAACTTGGTGATGCAGTTACTTTTTCAACATAAGCACCACACAACTTCACACACTTCTCCCAACGATGGATGACCTGATGGAGACCATTCTCATACAAGTCCATGTTCTGATCATTGAGGGAGTGTTCAGCTCGTTGCCGACATGAAAACGTTTGCCACGCAGTTGTTTTATTCATCTGAGGAAAGAGGAAGTCACTGGGTGCAAGGTCTATGGTGAGTAGGGGGTTGAGTCAAATTTTTATACACCAAATAAACTCCTTGTGTGATAGTTCCCTTTGCTGAATGAGCAGACGCATTGTCGTGGAACAAGCGAATGCCCTTGGTTAGTTACCTGCAGCATTTATTCTTGATGGCCAACTTTAAGTGAAGATCATGGTAATAAACTGCTACCCCTCTATTTTGCCATTCTTTATGTCGCGAAATCTGATGGAATTCTCGTCCCCCCCCCCCTTTTTATGGATTACTCTTAAAAGCATAGCTCTTATAAATGAAGTATGTACAGTGGGCACCATTTAATGTGATCACGGTTAATGTTATCATTCGTTTAATGTTATCGAATCAAACATTCCCAACCGCCTTAATACATGAATGTGTTAAAATCATAGTTTAATATGATCAGTACTCCGTTTGTTATCATTTTGAAAGCAAGTCTGAGTTTTTCCCATGTTCGCACGCGCTGTCTGCGTGACAGCAACACAGCAGAAACTACAGTACAGCTGTAGCGTGCATGTTAATCCACTATTTTTTGCTTTCCTCAACCCTTTTTGCTTTGCTGTATGTACTCACTGTACTAAACTGTACTTAGTGTGTAATGGAGTCTGAAAAAAACCGAAAAGACTTGAGCTTAAAAGAGAAGATTACGATACAGTACTAAACAAATGAAGACAGGTGATTTTCTAAACCAAAATTAAAAGATTCTTAATTAAAGTACATGTGCTTACATTACATTTAAAATACTTTACATCTATTGTACTACACAATCATAAGAAACACATGTAATAACAATAATAAACACTATAATTTTGGATTTTTTTTCTTCTGCTGCATCTTTATTCAATTTCGGCTATTGTTATCAGTCGGTTATTGTTATCACTTTGGCTTGGTCCCAAAGTGATCACATTAAGCGGCACCCACTGTATATGAGAAACGCAAGTCGTCCATGAATCTATGCTTACAGCCTGGATAAAGGACGAAACCAGAGAGCGACAGGAACCCTAAAATCTAGCGAGATAATACAAAGCTAAGCTGAGATGCTGAAAAAATCTTTAGACGAGCATCCCAGATTATCTGAAATCAATGATTTCAAAGCAAGTAATGGTTAGTTTACCCAATGGAAAAACTGTCTGTCAACTGGCAGTCTTTGGTGAAGTCGGATCCGCAGATATGTGAACAAAATCCAAACGATGAATTCTTGAAGGTAGTTATGTCGCAGAACAAATATAAGATGGATGGTCATGTTATTGCCATTTCAACATAGCGCTACTTCAGATGGCACTATCAAGACTCAGTGGTAAAATCTTGGTTCCCAAGTTCCATGACATAAAGAGGCAGCAGCGTACTTTCCAGTAATTGATTGGACCTTTTGGGCATAGTCGGTCAGGAGAACACCTTGGCAATCCCAAAAGATGCTGAGTATCACCTTCCTCAATGACGCCTGTGATGGTAACTCGGTGTGCGACACTTTGCAACAGGTTCATATTCTGAAGCACTATCATCGTACTATTTGACCAGCTCCGCATGGATTTCTGTGGAATTCTTGCAGTTTCTTCATGGGTTTTGCCATTTTAGATGTGATTCTCCCCAGGGGTCATGTGGTCTCGCAGCTTATTTGATTGTGTGAAAACTACATGAACAAGTACTTGCCCCGACACAACAACCGTGTCCCTCTCCCTCTTGATTTCGGTGATCGTATGAACTTTATGAATACTAATAAGATTATTGAAATACAATCAGATATGAATTTCTTTTAAAGTTTTCATTCAAATAGTATGTCCTTGAAGAAAGTTCGTATC
Source organism: Rhysida immarginata (assembly GCA_023313115.1). Classification (NCBI taxonomy): domain Eukaryota; kingdom Metazoa; phylum Arthropoda; class Chilopoda; order Scolopendromorpha; family Scolopendridae; genus Rhysida; species Rhysida immarginata. Next base: position 473,418 of record JAHWFO010036126.1, read on the forward strand.
TGATGTATAGTTGAATTGTACCATCTTTTCCGGTTGGACCTCTTACTATTGAAGTCATTAAATGACTGGAGATATTTACAGTGCAAGTGAATATTAAAAACCAGGAAATTTTATGTAAACCATGAGTTTTCCTTTAAGGCAGCTGTTAGCTAAATTATACCTTTATACCATGTCATTAATTAACTCTTACCATATTTTACATAACTATGATGAAATGATTTAATTGCGACACATCAATATATCCTCCAGGTCGCATCTTGAACCCCTATTTCAACCTGTTTCTGAGCAACGTCCTGACGCATCATCGATTAAGTTATTGTCACTATAGCAACCACATTTTTTTCCAGACTAAATAACTTTGCATTCCTCGAATTGCAAGTGGCAATCAATCATGGCAGATGCTTGATTACTGAAGCTCCTCAGAAGAAGCGCAAAACGCTTCATCACCAATCATTTATAACGCAAGAAAGTATTTCGAAAAGAAAAAAGCAGCTGGTGAATTCCTGAAGCCTGTAAATCACCAGCTTTTTCTTTGTTTTTCTAACATGTGAAAGCGAAGCTACTGTGAAGCAGATTTTGCCCGAAGCAAACACAAGGATATCCAAACTCCATCACGTTAACCATAACTATTTAAGCATCACTTATTCTATTTTTTAGGTAGGTAAAATAGGTCAGGGTATAAGATTTGATCTGCAGAGTATACTAGAAACGGGAATGTGCTGTGGAGTGCCCTTTTAACTAATTTCTTTATGCATGGGAATTACCACATTACGATTCTGGAAGAATCTTGAAGCCTTACTTGTCATCACTAGGTTATGAAGAGCAGTTGATTCCTTGGGAAATATTTGGGGCAGCTTGAGGCCATTGCATATATTAATTCATAATAATGAGAATTTCAACGAAAAGTATTCGAGAAAAAGGACAGTAGGGTAACTTGAAATTTTGCCCCAAAAGGTTCAAAAAGACTCTCTCAAAAATGAGGCTCTTATCTCATTTTGCTGCATCACAGCATCTGATGTCTTGAACCAAGGTCAGTAAATAAATAAATAAATAAATAAATAAAAATTTATTATCGGATTATAAATACATACAATTTTAAGAAAGTGAGAAAACTGTTAATAAATGTGCTGTCATGTAGATTAAATATAGAGAGTTGAGCCACATTATTATGACCACCAGTGAATATCCCGAATAACTGCCTTTAGTGTCATGGACAGCAGCAAGACTGCGTGGGAGTGTGTAATAGGATTTCTACTAGTAGCTGTTGCCATGCAGACTGTAAAGCAACCGATAGCTGCTAAAGGGTATTCGGTGGTTGTTTCATAGCATGCACATGACAATCGAGGTGATCCCAAAGCTTTTTGATTGGGTTGAGGTCTGGGGAATTAGGGGGCCAGGGTAAAACTTGGAGCTCTTGGTCGTGTTCCTCAAATAACCCTGAACAATTGCAGCCGTATGACATGTCGTATTGTCTTGCCGGAACGTGCTATTCCCCTCTGGGAAGACAGTCGCCATGTATGGGTGTACTTGATCTGCAGTTATGGATAGATAACCGAATCAGTTGAGAGTGCCTTCTACAGGTATCAGTGGGCCCAGACAATGCCATGAGAACACCAGCCTGGATTCGTCCAACAATCGTTCCAGGATGCTTGTTCTCGAAGGTTTCTTGCCTCACCTGCCAACGGCCGTCACTTTTGTGGAGCAGAAATCGTGACTCATCGGAGAAGGCAACCTTTTTCAGCCAGAAGTGGTCTAGTTTCTGTACTGTTGGGCAAATTGAAGCAGTTTTAGGCGATGAACCTTCGTCAGCATGGGTGTGGTGACCATTAGTCTACTGCGGAGGCCCACATGCAGCATGGTCCTCTGTACTGTGGTTTTAGAGACTTGTCTGGTAGCACCCTCGTTGATTTGAGCGCTAAGTTTGTACACTGTAGCTCTTCGGTTGGCCTTCACATACCTTCATAGCCGACATTCACCTCTCTCGTCAAGTGCATGTGGTACTCCACAGTTCCCATACCGTTTATTCTGAACGATCCCATTTTCCCAGTCGTGGTACACTTTAATTACAGCAGCTCGAGAACACTTCACAAACTGTGCGGTTTCCGAAACACTGCCACTCTTGACCCGAAAGCAGATTATCATCCCCTTTTCCAGATCTGATAAATCACGTTTCTTACCCATTGCAGCAGTGAGGGATATGTTTTTAATATAGTGGAAACCTACCTTATATAGTCACCTAACCAATTCCCAACATGTGACATAGTTCCTCAGCTGGGCAATTCCGAAGACAAACGTAGGGGGTGGTCATAATAATGTGACTCGACCATGTAGATACTACTTCGTTTGAAATGCTCCCCCTCCCCTTCTAATCAGAATATTAATGGGAAAAAATATATTTTACCTAGCTTTTTCTAATAGGCATTAATGATTTTTTTTAACTTTTATTTTAAATAATACGTGCCTATTATATACCAATAATTATGATATGTAAGGTGAGACCAGAAATTATAAAGCCACTTTCATTTTTGTCAAAAAGATAATGCATGATGCAACAAAATATGAAAAATTTAATCACGTCATGATTACAATATGTATACATTGAATTGAATAAATAATAATGGTCAAATTTTAACAAAAAAAAAAATTAAAAAACAAAATATGCTTGGCCAAACATGATAAATCCGTAATGCAAAAATTGTTCTTCAAAGTCAAAACATGTAAATTTAAAGCAACAACTGCATTAACTAGTACTAAAAATTGGTACTAATGTGCAAATTAATAAAACTAAAACAGTGCCAAGGCAAAAACCTTTAAGTGAATTTGAAAAGGGCTAGAAAACCTCTCTGCAAGGGACGATTGTAAAGTCATTACAATCAGCCGACAAGCTGAGATGGGGGGGATGCTGCATGATGGTAGCATCAGTGCTTCTCCAAATATGCACCTCCCAGAAAAACACACTTTTGCCAACGATGGATTGTTTGATGGATGACAGTTTTTAGAAGTCTTCCTTTTGGCTGTTGAGGAACTACTTCCCTTGAAGATGGCCTTGCCGTCATCTTGAAAATGCCATCCATGAAGCGGTTTCTTTAGGCAAGTAAGGAGGAAAAAGTCGCTTGGGCCAGGTCGTATGAATGCAGTGGATAAGGCAGTATTTCAAATCCCAGCTTTGCTGGAAAGTTCATGCTCTCATGTGCGGAAGTGTGAACCCTTTGGATACCTTGCCTGTCATTTCTACTTGATGTCTCCCGTTACTTCTCTGCAGGAGGTCCCAGTAGTATGCTCCTGTGATTGTCTGGCCTTTTCTTCACATTTTGCGGCTTGACACAGATGGAGGGGCGTTCACTCCGAGATTCATCTTCCACGCTTTCAGGCCGCATTGGAAACATCAACACCACGTGGCAATTGACTCGTACGAGGGGCATTTCCAGCATAGATGACCACTAACTCCTCATGGATTTGCTTGGCGTTGTTGCGCTTCAAATGCAGGAACCTTATCACAGCTCTCGCCCCCAATTTTCCGACGGGCTGTGCCATATTGCTTTCGACACTCTGGCGGTTTTTAGTGGTACTGCACAAAACAGCGCTTTGTATCCTCCATCACACTATGGATGCCGCTTCTCAGTGGCACTACACAGTTTCAAAAGAGATTGTTCTTTCATCTTCTCGTCATTGTAATGACTTTGACTGCCCCTCTTACATGAGTGCTCAGCCAAGAAGATTAATTAATAGCTAAAATCTTTGGGACATATACATACAACAATTGACAATCGCCTGAAAGTAAAATATAATTGTGGTGAAAAAATCTACTGGACGACTCTCAAAACTCTGATTGTATCAAAATGGCAATAACAAATTGAGTGAGGAGATAAAATTTTAACTCCAGTTGTGTTATGTGAAGATATCCCTGTTGTAAAAACAACAGTTGCCAATGTTATTCAGAAGCAGAAAAACTTCTGTATATAAAAAAGACTACGTTAACCAGCATTCCTTTCCAGGCACAAAGAACTAAGACTACTTTGGGTAAGAGAAATGTCTCTGACTACAAAATGGCAAAAGGTGATTTGGAGCAATGAGACAAAGTTTATTTGTGTGGTCCAGATGGATATCATTTCTATTGTCATGATCTAAAACAGGATAAAAAATGTAATCCAAACTCCAGCAAGGGGGATGCAGTGCAATGCTAAAGGGGCCCTTTAGTTGACACAGCAGTCCTATTTGACAACTATTTTAGGAAAAATGAATGCTATTCAGTATCAGCTAAAGTTAGAAGTTCATCCACTGCCAATTGCAGAGAAAATTTTAAAACCTTTATTTCCGATCCAGTAAGAAAATGGCCCAGTTCACAATGCAAAGTCGACTTTGAATGGTTCCTCGCTAATGGAGTAAAGTAATGAGTCTCCCATGTCACCTGATCTTAATTCTATAGAAAATGTTTGGGGTTGCTCAGCAAGACTTATTTAGGCAAATAAGATTATAAGATTAAGATTAATTTTGATTGATTGTAATCCAATACGTCCATCCAGGTCCTGTATGGCCAGAGGCCGACGAATTGGGTCCCTGGATGGACCTGGATTAACGACTGCTGTAAGATGGTGGCAGCAGCCTGGGGGGGGGGGGTGAAGATCGTATCTCACTGATGGTCGCCCATCCAGTGACTAGCCGTGCCTGATGTTGCTTAACTTCCATGAAGTTGTGTGTTCAGTGGAAGCCCACCAGGCCACGGCCTCCCCCTGGTGGGCTTCAATTTATATGGACATCAATTTATACTGTGACAGAGGTCTTAGAGTACTCGGTTGTGCAAGAGTAGCTGATCAATCAGCATCAATGTGATGGGCGTTAGAGTACTCACTCAAGAGAAAAAAAAAGCTTCCACTCGCTTCATGATAAGACGAATGCAAGATCTACCACTGTCAGTATACCCGGTAAGAGCATAAAACACTTACCTTAGATTCCAGATCGTATAGTGTCAATAAATTCACGTCGTTTGCAATACCCCAATTTGTTCGTTAAGAAATTAAGTAATTAAAGTTGATACCCCGCTAGAACACTCTTATGCAACAATCCAATACTAAGTTTACGTAATATCTATTTTTGATCAATAAACATTCAAATCTTTAATAACAAATAAATGAATTTTATTCAATGGATAAAATTGGAACAGGAAAGTCAGGAGATTAGAATGTTAGTTAGAAAGAGAATTCAAAAGCAGCAATAAATTACATTACATTACATTACAATACAAAAGTACAACAGTCAGAATGTTGAGACTCATCATTTCCCCCCCCCCCTTTCATTTTAATTTATTTAAGAAAAGTTCATTTTGGAAAGTTAATGTTCGAAAGAAAGTTCTCTGATTTAATCGTGCTCAAATTTTGAAGAAGAGTTCAATCTTGCCAAAAATACCTGCTGATTACTTTGTTCAGTCCAACGAACATGTAGCAATAGCAAAAGGGTCCACTGATGCCACCGATGAATTGAGAAGAGGCCTATAGAACGATATCCCTCCCGTGATGCTGACCGAGCAGAACAGCGTGCACAGGGTTCATGTGCTGCACCCGTCGTCGGCTCCACCGTTGTCGCATAACTGGCATTCGGTGCCTCCGTGCCTGGCCCAGGCGAGTGCCTCCGCCTGCAACCAAAACATCTCGAGGTAGCCGCCAGTGGAAATCTCATCCTGCCGCTCACTGGCTTCCCTCCGCCACGCTCGTAAGTTAACGCTCCAGGCCGCCTGTTGTTCATGGCTCTGCAATGTTAGGCCCAGTGTCGGGATCGGCCAAGTGACTGCCCTTCCCGCGCGGAAAAACAATCACCAATCGAGACGATGATTTTCCAAAAGAGCTCGTTGTTCACGGCTCTGCAATGTTAGGCCCCGCGTCGGTATCGGCCAATTGGCTGACCTTCCCGCGCGGGACGCAACACAAACACTCGATGACTCTTTTTCAAGAGACTGATAGTCCAAGAGAGTGATGATTAATAATATTTTCCTTATATAGTAATTCATTTTTAGAAAACGTGATGAGCCACAACCAATCAGCGTTCTTCACTCACTGCCCTACCGTTCGTGTGCAAAATTGAATCCCGCCAAAAAAATAAATCGTTGCCTAGGCAACATGAGAAAAAAATGGAGAATGCCCCCGACTCCCCCCTTCCACTCGAACGAGAAAACGAAAGTTAAGAACCGCTGATTGCAATACAAAATGAAGATGCAAATCTACAAAAGGCGAGACAACTTCATGATAGACAATAAAGCTGAAATGAACTGAAATTTTAATGCAGACCATAATATGAATGAATCAAGGTCAAGAACTATCACGAAGTTACTCAAAACACAAAAGTTTCACATAAGCCTACCCAAAACTGAGAACAAAGACTCAGATTTGGATAAGCGAAATCTAAATCTATGCAACAAATCATTACTGGTAAAATAAAATACAACAAGTACAAATGTGTAAGAGTACATTTGGACTCGTGTGACATCAGATATGTCACAATACCAACTGGAAAATTGAGGACCCAAATCATAAAAAGTTGGGAAAATATCGGTCTAAACTATTTCAATTCCTTGTAAAATTCAATGCCAAATCATGTATTAAAATTTATTGAGAAAAATGGAGGATTTATTGGATATTAAACCAAATGTTTAACTCTGCTTTATCATGATTGGCCAGACATAATTTTTATTTATTCAATGCATATGTATTGTATAATCACTTTCTTCGTTTTCCCCATTGTTTTCAATTCCTACAGGAGGGGTAATCCATGCTGTCACAAAAGTATCCTGCCGCCCAGGTGGCCGAGAGGACTAGGGCATAGACTTTCTATTCTTGAGTCCAGCTGATCGTGGGTTCGAATCCCGCCATGGGCATGGATGTTTGTGTTTGTCCTGGGCTGCGTACAGATATAACTAGTGTAAAAGGCCCAAAATGACCTTCGTAGTCGACGCCAAAATTTCTAATAAACCAACCAACCAAAAGCATCCTGAATTGTATTTACCTGTACTCTTTGCTGTGCAACATTCCCAACAAACTTCTGCTAATGTTGCATATGGCCCATTGCTGTTGAAGAATGGATTCTTTTAGCATCCATTGCGATTGAACAGTGGCTTTGAAAATGTGATTAATGGTTTTATCCAGCAGTTGCAATTTTTGGTCAGCCAGCAGAGAATAATTGCAAGAACAGTAATAAGTTGTTTAAAAATACTTCTGGTGGGTATCCTCCTTCTTAAGTGCATGCATTGAACCCAATATCAACAGTTGCGACTGAAAATTCAGCTTCCCTTCTTTGGTAGACTAGCTCTGCCCAAGCAGCCATTACTTTTTCATCCATTCACTCATTTTCTTGTACTGCAACAACAATTCCTGATGGAAGTGTCTCTTTCGGCATCTTCGTCTTCTTGAAAATGACCATAGGTTTCAACTTTTTATCTGATGCAGTACTGGACAGAATGGTGGTAAATTGTAGGGTTCATTATAGGCGGGCTTGACGAGGCGCTCCGCCCCGTTTGCCCTTTTAATGAAAAATTTCCACCCCACTGCCCTTTGATCTTGATCACGCACCCCAATACCCGAAAATGCGTCCACAAAGAAAAATCTAAAAATCTTGTAAAGGGCTAAGGAACTTCAAAAAGAATTATGAATTTTTTATAGAAAAAAATCTTTTTTGAAAAAGTAATGCCCTTTTTTATCCCTTAGCACCCTGCCCTTTTTAAGTCTAGAATGAACCCTGAAATTGTTAATTCTCACTCCCTGGGATGCCATAGATCTACTTCCCTTTTCTGCTACACTTCCATTGCTAGGAGGAGTGAAGGTGAAATGAACCATGTTAATGATGTGAAGAAATGAGTGATTTACAGCATGCGAGTAATGGCCAATGACTGGTCATGTATGAACCAATGTGATAATTTGGCACTGCTTAGCCACTGATCCTTTCAAATCAATTTGTGTCTTTCTTGTTCAGTAAAAAATATTTGAGTTTTGAATTAATGAAATCCTGCCTTTGAATTATCCAAATAAAAGCTTCAGAACATCGAACTCTTTTAACATCGCTTTAAAAAGGAAATACAGAGGGATTGGAACTTCTCCTCGAATTGTTCAAAAATTCTAATTATCAAAGTTTGAATTAGAAAAATTTCATTTATCTTGTTGACAACAATTAAAAAAATAATAAAATTTAGCAAGTATAAAAGCCATTATCTGATGTAAAAGAATCTGAAAAATTTGATATGAAAATTAGTTTTCATGTAAGCGCAAGAATAATATGCAAATGCAGTTAGTTAAAAGA
>JAHWFO010036126.1:481797-541380 GCA_023313115.1 Rhysida immarginata
TAAATGTTTGATTTCTTATTTCGGGAATTTCTAATCTTTTGATAGCCATGTTATCCAAAGCTTTATGAATTGCTCTTAATACAAGACGTTACTTTCCAAACTTAAGAACGTCTAGTCTTCTGAGATCTCTTGTATAGCCTACTGTACTTTTTTAAAAATTATTTCTTATAATATGAAAATATGCTGAAATAATCCTGTAAGTACAGCTTGCTAGACAGTTAAACTTTCTCAATAGCTGAAGAGATGTCAGCACAAGTGCTTAAGGTAGTCTTTTAAAAATGGCTACTCTCAGTAGTTTGTTAACATGTGATAAGCAACCAAAAAAGTTAAAATTTTCATACTTTTACTAGTCAACCAGAAAAATCACATGTTATTTAGTAGATAAATGAGCAGCAAACTTGTATCAATTGTTGGCTTGAATTTTTTAATTTTTTTACTGATATTGTTTCATTTATAACGTATTGACAGTAGGACTCAAAATGTTTTTTCTATATAGGACAACATTGGTATTGATAAAATACAATAAAACCCCTTTAAGTTGACCAATAAAACCGCTAATCTAAATTCTGGTTCCCCATAAATGTGGTCATCTGGAGGGATGGCCTTCATAAAGGGAATTATCCTGGAATATGCCTTACAGCACACAAAGAAATTCCGCGAGTTGTTAAATTCATAGAACATTTAAGCAATTGTCGGTGGTTGCAGATCTTCTGCAGAAAATTATTCTGTTATAGAATTCATTTAAACATTTAATCATTTAAAAGCACAACGTTAAAACCAAATATAGAAGGGTCCATTTTTTTGAAGCATCTTGGACGAAAGCTTTGTGAATCACCAGTACTGGCTCCTCACCACACAAATTAGCACATAAAGCAACTGTTAATCGCACCTTTGTTAACTTTCCACCTTTGCACTGCTTGCTTTTTGTGTTGTCTGGAATTGCCTTGAAGAATAATCCAGTTTCTTCAATGTTATACATCACAATCCTCATAACCATTTGTAATTATATGAAGTCTTTGTTTCTAATGTGCAACGCATTCTTCATCGACTTCAGCACTTTCACCACAAATGGATCGAAAGACAATTTTGTGAAGATGACGAAATCTGCCTGGCCACCCATTGCTTCCATGAAAATCTTCAATTTTTAATTCAGCAGCAAATTCCATAGCCTTCTCTTGCAAAATTGGGCCATTTATAGACAATCCTTTTGCATGAGCACAGTGAAACCATTCTAAAACAGCATTATTTACTTTTTCGTATGGCTGCCATCGTTTCTTTTTACGTTTCTCGTTCATATTTTCTTCCCATTCTTTATGGAACTGCTTCTAAATTTGTTAAAAATTGATTGGATTTGGTTCTTTCCACAGCCAAATTGTTCTGTTAACTACCTTTTAGATTTTCCTTTATCACTATCAGTGATGACTGATATTTTTTCTCTTATTTCTCTTAATGATAAAATTGTCAATTTTCTCTTTTGATTACATGTAGTACTAGTTGCCATCGTGACTTTAAGTTAAACAAAACCTTTTCAATTAAAAACATTACATTGTAGCATCCCTGCCCTGCAGTGAGTACTAAATCCACAACTGTGATCACAAATTGCGTTGAGGGGGCGTGGTGCTAAGGGGTTCGAGACCAAACTAATTGAGGAGAGACCTGACACTGTGATAGATTTTCATTATAAGCTATTTATTATCCCATTATTTTCTGATAAACCACAGTACAATAAGAACATGTATGTGACTCTAATATGAAAGTAAGGGGCCCCATCGTAACTTATGCTAACAAGTGTAATTCAATATAAACAGAGCAATGCTCCTAACTAAGGTCAACGCTGGCACAATGACATGCATGGGAGATGGCCATGCAGCTGAGGATGTCAATTGCTGTGTGACAAGAGAAACACATAACCAGGGCTGTCAAGCTGTCTCCGAAGCGCCGTGCCCCCGAATAAGTGTTCCAGTAAACACACGCACTCACGTGCACTGCACCTCCTTTATTAGCAACTAGGAGGAGGTACTGTAACCTCTCCTGGTGGGCATTGCAACTTTCCATCCAGTGGCCACTGGCGAGCTGCGGACTTTCACTCACACATCTCCGTGCTCAAAACAGGCAGCGGAGCTGTGCCAAATGGAGCCTTAGCGCTCAACCATATGCTCTTTGCTAATACGTTTCCTCCTTGTGCAGCCCATCTATGCATGTAAGTGCACATTTAATTATTCTAATGGCTACTAATCTAGACAATTTACATAATACAGCAGATATTCCTATATGTAGCAAACAGCAACATGTGTCAGTACAGCGACGTGGTGATGCTTAGTTCACCACGGGGCGCAGCACAAAATAGAAAAGGAGAGTTCTGCTAAACGTCGATACCATCGGTACCGCGAAATAACGTTCACTCAGTGTCCTTACGTTTCCCTCGCGCCGAAATAAAGTAAAGTCACTCACCGAGAACTGCTGCCATCATTATCATGTACCATCCCTGTTTATGCTGAAGAGCAACTTTCTGTATTCAGTGATGGCTACAGAAACAAAGGGCAGCATGGCACGCTCGAAGGCAATGGGGCACTGAATGTCTGAAAGGAGCACTGAACGTGTGAAGGAGCTAAATTATTGCTTTAAAGTTAATAAAAGTAAAAGGGCATTTCAGTGACCTACATTTATATTTTTAAGGCATAATGCTAATTTTAGAATCTGTATGCAATTAGGGCACGTTAAGACTTTCTGATCTCTTCCTTAATTTGTGATCCATGAAAAGACATCATCTCGTGGTACAGTCCTCGATAGTTTTTAAAGTATATTTTTCAACAATTTATGCACTATTTTTGCAGGATAAAATTGCGACTAATGAATGCATTAAGATTTTTAAACTTTATAGTTTATATAGTTGATCAGTGTTATCCCTCAACATTTTAATGATGCTAATTTAAACATGAAAGCTTATGGAGGATTACTTCTTCTCGCGGACGAAGCTGTTTATTTTGACAGTAAAGTGACCACAGGAAACCACCACACACGAATACTAAAGGCTCGACAGTTCCAGAACCCGGTCGTTTTGTAGAGTTAACACCTATGATATCCAGTTAACAGCACTAACTCCAATTCCTTCCCTGTCATGGAGAACGCGTTCCAAATGCCGATTGACAGCACCCGATCCCGTTGTAGCTTTACCCATTTCTCCTCCAGGGTAAAAGCATGTGCTGTCCCAAGCGCATAGCCAGTGCACTGGTGGGGCTTCTCGGAGTCATTGCTCTGAGATAACAGCCGGGAGACTGTTGACTATTTTTTGAACTGGAGCCTCTACCTAATTCCTGAACGCAGGTGATTTTAACTTGCGCCAGACCGATGCAGTATGAATTCTCTCATTCATCGACATCATGATGACCAAACGTGAAAAGGCGTGATTGGGAGGAATGCACCTGATTTAAATGCGAATGGGAGTTGCTTGTTGGATCTCCGTTGTAACAACAGATTTTCCATCACGAATACCTTCTTTCAGCACAGGGATGTCCATCATAAGTATACCTGGTACAGGGATGCAATCGACCAGAAGTCACCGATTTTGTAATAGTGTGAGCTGACTTATAGGGGCAGAACTGTCAACTGATTACCAACTTGTCTGCACTTTGCGGCTCTCTGAATCCATGCCAACCAAGCGAAATACTAGGTCCAGACAGACTTGGCTTATCATATAGGAGGCATTGGAAGATAAAGCTGTGAGAAAGACCTTTGCAGATAACATACCTTCGAGTTTCAAACAACTACCAGATAATTGTGGTACTGTTGTAGAGGAGTGGCATTTGTTGAAAATTGCTATGATCGTAAGCGGATGTGTGTGGCGCAGTACATGAGAAAAGGACTGCGTGGTGGAATGGTGAAGTCCAAGAAGCTGTCAAGGCAAAGAAGGAAGTCTATTTGCTATGGCTTGCAAATAAGTCGCCTTCGAGTCGAATGCGGTACACTGAGGTGCAAAAAGAAGCAGCTGAGGCAGTATCAACAGCAAAAGCCAAGGCCTGGAGAAGTTGGAGGCAGACTATGGTTCGGCAAACAGGGTATTCTCACAGACAGAGCGCTGCCTCCATGGAAAGAAGTCTCTTTCATCACAAACTATTGAGAGTTTAGATTGGAGGCTTCTGAAAACGGAGGAGAGCGTTTTGCTAACTGGGACAGCAACAGCTGAAGCACATGAGGTGCAACTTGGAGTGAAGAAAAGTCACAGCAGTATCACCGAATGCAGAAGTCAGATGGGCAATTAAATCCCTGAAGACTGGCAAAGCTGCAGGTGATGATGAAATCTGGTCCGAAATGTTAAAGGCTTTAAATCAGGATGGTATCCTGTGGCTAACTTTGGAGTTCCAGGTTCCTTGGAGTTCCAGGTTCCAGGCGCCTAAGCAATAGCAGGCGGGAATTGTGATCCTGTGAGGGAACGACACTTTGTTCTTCTTTTCTTTCTTCGCCCGTCTCGATCTCAATAAAAACACTCACACAAATGAAAGCTGTGCAATGCATGTTCCCCTCCAATTACCTGTGTTACATCAAATGGAACACGCCAAATTATTTTTTAATCCTACAATCGTATAGTTTTGGTTCAGTTGTGTCCGCAATAAGTATACACCCAGGTCCGGTTAAAAATGTCCCATATGGATCACATCTTTGCTCTAAAGCAGGGCAGTCCAAATCGTGCATGTCGCCCGCGTGCAACATAAAATGCTTGCGGACAAAGCTCACGGGCAAAGCTGAGGAGATAGTCCAAAACTCAGGAGGGGAGTGGGTATAGTTTTTCCTATGCAGTGTTGCCAGACTTTAGGGGGTGATTGCATTAAATGAGGCATTGTTTCTTTTGTTACTGATACTTGCTTGTTTTTCGTCTCTCATAACATTCCGAAAAAGCATAATATCCCTGAAGCAGTATTTAAACCGGAGTGGGAGAATGTTTTTTTTATTTTTTCATTGTTCACAGATCGGATTCGAAATGCTCAATATGCAATCGTGTCCTATCATCGTGTCAGGGGAAAAAATACAATTCTACCTGACATCGAGAAAATTGTCACATTAAAACGAAGGGAATAAATTGGTAAACTGCCTCTTTTTTCTCTCCAATGTCGAATTGATAATTAGCAATACGACAGAGCTCCTCAGGAGAAGCTCTGGCAAGTGTTGCAAGAGTACGGAGTGGATGGGCAATTACTGATTGCTATCATGTCTCTGTATGAAAGCTCTGGGATGTGTGTCTGGATAAATGGCGTTAAGTCAAGACCGTTCACCATACTGCCAAGGGTGCATACTCTCGCCCCTCATGTTCATTATCTTTATGGACTGGATAGGCAGGGGCAGCCGAAGTGATGAGCATGTTTGTATAGGAGACTACTTGGTGGAGAGTTGCTCTTTGCTGAGGACCTTGTTCTTCTTGGGTCTTCTCAAACCAACCTTCAACATGTACTATAATGCCCAGCACGAAAGAAAAAGGAAACTGGAGCTTGCATAAATGAAATAAAAATTCTCTCAACCACTCAAATACGCAAAGGAAACGAGGCATTACTTATTACTGATGCCAGGAATAAGTAATACCCCATTCCTTGTTCATTCCTGATTGTTGAATGAGGTTTTTCATTTACGCATGCGCCAGTTTTCTTTTTCTTTCATGCCGGGTACTATAGACCAGTTTGCAGCCCAAATGTGAAGAGGCTGGGATGAAGATCTGTGTGGTTAAGACCGAGATTGTGGTTTTTCAAGACAGCGTGCTCAGTGCTTTCCATGGAGAAGTTTAAGTATCTCGGGATTGCATTCACAAGTGATGGGCAGCAGGATAAAGAATTAGATGCTCTGATTGGTGCAGCAAGCTGTGTCAGACGTGAACTGTGGCAATTTGTGGTAACGAAACGTGAGCTGGGAAACAAAGCCAAGCTTTCTGTTTTCAAATCTGTTTTTGTCCCCATTCTCACCTCTGGTCATGGGTCTTGATTAATGGCCGCAAGAGTGCGATTGCGGGTACAAGCACCCGAGATTAGATTCCTGAGAGATATGGCAGATGTTACCCTACTAAATAGAGAGTACAGCACAATAAGAGAGTATTTAAGTATTGAGCCGCTACTTCTTCACATTGAGATATCTCAGTTGCATGGATATGGGCACGTGATACGGATGCTGCAAACTGGTCTTCCTAGGCAGTTGTTATTTTACAAGCCGTTGTGGCTAGACTACATGGAGAATCTGGGTTCAAGTCACCTGGATATTACCATGAAAGATATGCATCTGATGGAGGTAGATCGTGATCGCTGGAGATCCTCCATAGGGCTGCTGCCCCCGCTACCCTAACGGATAAGTGGTCCCGGGTTTGAAAAGTAAATAATTATAATATTAGCGCTGCAATGGCTAGTGATTGAGGTGGGGGGTCAAATGAAACAAGCGTATAATAAACATCTCAGTATATTAATTATACAGTATGTACAATAGACAGTCCATTATACATTACATTAATTCACTTTTTATTTGAATTTCCCATCGCCAAAAGCTACGAAAATAACTTCACGAAAATGACAACATTTTAAAACTGCCTCATTCTGACAAAATGCCGATAAATTTGCGTCCATGCCTATTTATGTTATTCAGTGTTGTATTAAAATTATCTCATGTTAATTAAAATCATAAATGAAATTTGTTTAAATGTGGATCTGCCTCATCATGTAAATGTTCAAAAATAACTAATTTTCAAGTTTCACTGTATATATTCAAATTATTCATTTCCATTAATGATTAATAAATTTTAATATTTAATAAATGAACTGATATGATTATTAAAAAGTTCAAAACAGCCTTTACTAAATGCTTCAAAACAGGTAGTGCATTTTGTCCTACTGCACTTTTTTCTGAGCATGTTTTATACTCATTTAAAAGGCCAACATAACTGCTCTAAATTCCAAAACACCTTCTGGGATTTCTTGTCTCTTTTTCTGTGTACAGGGTGTAACATAATGATTCATCCCATTTCAATCGTAAATAGCTCAGCAACCGTTGCTCGCAGGTCAGTGAACCACACTCCATTTGAAAGAGGGGAGCGTCAAGTTTTTGTTCAATGCTGGTAGAGATCTCTAGAGTTCATTGGGAAGCCCTGTCAGTTACTGTCAAGATGGCGAATGCACAGCACAAAGCCTTTTTGTGGCCACCTCGATCTCCAGACCTCACTGTTTGCAACTTCCTCTTGTGGGGATACATAAAAGACTATGTTTTTGTGCCCCCATTCCTACAGATATGGAGGAGCTAAAAACTCTGATAACAGTTGCTATTAGTGATGTGACTTCAGATGTGCTTCAACAGGTATGGGAGGAATTTGATTTTCGGCTAGATGTGTGCCTTACAGCAGGAGGACACATCGAGCACTTGTAAACAAAACTTAAGATTATTACAAACATTTCAATATGTCGCCTATCCCTGTATCTTCATTTTTTTGTTTTAATCTAGATTTTTGAAATGTGATGAACCTTTCTGTTACACCCTGTTTATCTGAAATGTCAGCAGGTACCCAGAATGGGAATCACATAGAGACCAAATTTTAATCTCACATTTACTATTTGGCTTAGAGAGAAGTTACTGTTTGAAAAAAGGCCTTCCCTTATAATTGACCATTGATTTATGACAACCATATTTTAGTTGCTGCTACATACAGCTAAATATGAACTTTTTATTAGATCTGTTACTTTTCGAATTTTATAAAGCCTGTCCTTATCAGCACTACCTTTCTCATTGTTTGCAAAGCGCAAAAAAATAAAAATTAATTAAATCCCATGAAGGAAGTACATTTTCAGATGTAAAATTTGGGCTGTTAAAACTTGAAGAAATGATTTAATGAAATTTGATGTAAAAAAAGTTAAGCAGCCACTATTATCTCTGTGCAGAACATTTTGAGGATTCGGTGGGGTTTTTTTTATTATTAATAATACATAATTTTATAAATACAATTTTAATACA
This sequence comes from Rhysida immarginata, assembly GCA_023313115.1. Taxonomy (NCBI): domain Eukaryota; kingdom Metazoa; phylum Arthropoda; class Chilopoda; order Scolopendromorpha; family Scolopendridae; genus Rhysida; species Rhysida immarginata. The sequence continues at coordinate 489,766 of JAHWFO010036126.1, forward strand.
CAATTTTATAAATGCAATTTTAATACACAATTTTATAAATACAATTTTAATACACAATTTTATAAATAAAATGTTAATTAACATTTCTCTATTGTATTATTATTTGGTTCTTAATTGTTTGTTTTCAAGCAAAAATATGAAATTTTTCGATTATGGTCTCTAATTGGTTGTCATTTACTTCGATATAGGAATTTAAAACTTATAATAGGAATAAATTCTAATTATAGAGTTAACAAAAATATAAATAACAAAATTAAAAATTATTATTATTTTGGCGAAAACACAAATTTCAGAGGGGTTAGAAAAAAGTTTAAATTGTTTCAGAGGGTGTTGGGCAAGGCTGAAATGTTCAAAATACCAGTTATAAAATACCTGTTTCTTTACTAGTTTAGAAAACAAAGTGAGATTAGCTAATTGCATTGAGGATAAAATTAAGAAATTTAGAAAACAGCGTGGTCAGTGTGAATGCAGGGTTAATACCCGTTCTTTTAATTTTTTTAGGTTTCAGCACAGCTCTGTCATCGTGCAAGGTCAACGAGCATTCTGTGATGCTTTAGTGTAGCTTTAAAGTATTAATATTAAACATTAAGAAAATATTATAAATAAAAATATATGTTTTATTACAAGAATTTTGTGTTTTGTATATTATACGACATACAAAACCCTCTTTGTTACCTTTTTCAGTCCTTAACCAAATCGTTTCCAACCTTTCCGTAACATGGATGCTGCATCGCATCGCTCTTTAATGTTATTACAGCCCTGCCGCTACTGGTGCTGCGAGTGCTGCATGGTTTTCGTGCCTCACACGATTGCATAGGAATTGACGGGAGTGTCGTTTCTGTCTTTCCTTATCCTGTGGCACCACTCTCCTTCACGATGCAGTCTCTTTGTTAAAGGAATCCCGTCGGTCACGCTAATGCTCCCGCAAGTACTGATGCCTTCTTTGCCTTCCTGCCCAGAGAATGTTGACCGCCATCCCTGGTGTTGTGGGGATTGGGCTGCCAAGGATCTCCGTTCACGATCCCACCTCCTCTGCTAGAGCCTCACTCTTTTGTCACGTCGCTGGAGTTCTGTACGGTTTGCTTGGTAATCAACATTCTGTTCAAATATATACTTCACATGCATGTCTGCCCACATTCATTTGCGTATCAAAATTGTTCCTTCTCTCACATAACATTGCTCAGATGTGCAATGACCATGAGATCGCTCTCTCACTGCACGTGCAGTGGTGGTTCTTTCAATCTGCTAGCTCCGTGTGTTGATTTTGAAGAAGAATGATGATGAAGATGATAGAATGCAGTCGTTACCTTTCATTTCACCTTTTTATAACCCATTTTCAGTTTAGAGATTTCTTCCAGTCTGCCTAATTTCTTAACATCTCATTTGCCAATTCAAAAGGTTCCCTTGAAGCTGACCCTTGGCCGCTTTCACCTATGTTTCCCTCCCAACACCTGATGCTACCATTGCTATGGCAACACCCTATTGACCATCTTAGCCTTTCCTCTTTCTCCCCCTCCTGCCCAGACAGATGAGATGAAAATAAAAATAATGGAGAGCAACTGTCAAATAATTCAAAGACTAGCAAATACATAAAAAAGATTTTTGATGTTTGGTCAAAGAGATAAATGCTTAATTCAAAGCATAAATAGCAGGGAATAATGATCTGCTATTTATTTATTGAGAAACCAAACAAAAGTTTACTTATGGAATGATTAAAATAAAATACACGGATCTGGTTATAAAATCAGATCCATAGTGACATAATCTTTACATCACAACAAAAGTTATTCTCCTGATAATTCGTGCACCGAGAATTCAATTCATGGGCCTTCAATAATATGCCATTGCCCATTGAGATACCCTTTTAGAAAAACCTGGTTTTATTTTTGCATAATTATAAAGTACTTCACAAATCGTATCTAATCTATCAGCGCCTAATTGAATAACTTAATCAGCGGCATGTCTTCTTAATTCTTCAGTAGGGTCAAGGAGTATTGCTTCCCTATATAAATGGTTTTTCAAATTTAACATCTACAATTTGTTTAAATGTAAATCTGTCTCATTAATGTTTATTCATTTTATTTAATAATACAATACGAGACCAAAATCCTTTACTAAATGAACGCTTCAAAACTTGTAGTTGCATTTTTTTCAGAACTTGTTTCATATCCATTTAAAAAACCCCAAACTTAAATTGCTTTTTTTTTTTTTTTTTTAATCAAAATTAAATATTTTAATTTCAAAGTGTATAAATAAATGTAGAAATGTAAAAATACATGTTAATGTGATCATTCTTGTCTTTGTTCAAGATAATAAACTTTTATTTATAATCACCAAGATTCAATTAATTGAATTAAGATCCCCCCAAACAATATGCGAACCAGATTTTTGACAAAAATGACGTAACCTGACTTCTCAACAAATGGACATAACTTCGTAAATGCTATCTTGAATGATCAAATTTTTAACCTGGATCATATTGAAATAATCCAATTTAATCAGCCTCTGAACAGAAAACATTATCACACTATGGCTGCTCTGGCTGAATTAATTGTATGTGATTTTTAATTACATTTAGAAAGAAGGAATGGTTCAGGATTTACGATCTATTCTTCAATACTTTCTCCTTTTTCAATTTATATAGACAATAAACATGCACACCGTCCTTGCTAAAATCACAGCCTTATCCTGGTGCAGCACTGCATAACAAATTTTATCTCTGTTCACATAAGTAAGTGAACAGACTCTTGGTTTAGGCTACTTTAGTAAATCAAATTAACATATCATGAAATTATGAAATTACTTGCATCTATTAGCATGCATCTTCATGTTCTTCAAACATTTTTCGAGTTTGCTGGAATTTTGTAGGTCACATTCGGCTGAGCATTAAAAAGCAGCTCTATTTGTTTCCAGCAATTGTTTTTGGTTTTCATCTAAACCGTATCTGTTTTTTCATTTCTGACGATTCGATCCTCTCTCTTACCAGTCCCTTAAGTTCTTTCTCATTAGCAGAGAAGACTGCTGTTCTCATTATTTTTTTTATTCATTATTTGGCAAACTCATTTTATGGAATTCGTTCTCAGAAAGAAAAAAAATCCATGTCCATCAAAGAAAAAATACAGGCTGTTATGTTTCTTGTTTGAGTGAAGAAAGAAAAAAAAACCTATATTGATCTCGAACACTAAAATTGACACCTTGTTAATAAATATAATTTTATGTGATATACATGGTGCTGGGATACATCACTGTCGTCTCACACTTTCCCATGAACGCTTCTAAAAATTTGCGTCACTTCTGTTTTAACATCTCGGTTGAGCTTGTGTCTGTAGCATAATTGTGTTACGCCTCGATGGTTATGCTTGCTTTGCGTGCAGGTTCTGCTTATGTTAGCTGGCTTTTTTTATGTTTTTATTTTTATTTTATTTTATTGAATTTAAACGGGAAAACCATTTACATAAAATCATTGTACAGTATTAGGTAACATAAGAATAATATCTATATAAAAAATAAGTAATATCAGAATATAAGATTATAAGGACAATGTTTTCAACTTTGTTCTACTATTATGGAAAACATCAAAATTGGCAAGAAAAACATTGGCTTGACGTACAAGCCTTTTAATGGGGGAGCTGTACATGAAGTCACAACTGTTGGAAGTGTTTTCAAGGTGGAAGAGAAAGGGAGACTTCATTCTATGAGTGGATACACGGATGGGAAGACACTCGAGCAGTTGAGGACAGTCTAGTTTCGAATGTACAATATCATAGACCAGGAGTAGGTCTGTTTTTATCCTACGATTTTGAAGGGAGTCGAGATTGATCCACGTCCGAAGAACATCATATTTCAGGGGTGCTTGGGTATTGTCAAATTTCCGCCACAGAATACGGAGAAATCTGTTTTGGACAGACTCTATGATATTAATTTGCTTACTATAGAATGGAGACCACGTTGGAGATGCAAAGTCTAAGATAGGTCGGACAAGAGCCGTGTACAAGGTCTTTAGGGATTTGGTAACTCTGAAGAGCTTCGTTTGCCGATTGATGAAACCCAATTTTTTGTAAGATCTCCTAACTATATTGTTAATGTGAGAGTTAAATGACATTTTTAAATCAAGGATGACTCCAAGGTCATTAATCTGAAAAACCCTTTTTAGGGGCACATTATTAATTTTATAAGTAAAGAGGATTGGATGATAATGCCTGCAGAATGATACTAATTTACAATACTCATTTCCAAAAAAGTTGGGACAGTGCAAAATATATAGAAAAAAAAAAAAGGGATGATGTAACAAAACTTTCTCGCGAATACAAAATAGCAGATACGTTTATGAAATGACATAAATATACTGTGTGCACCAAAACATTTTGTATCGTGGCCGGGACGTTCATTTTGAATAGGGGTGTTGCAACACGTTCCAAAATAGTAGGGACATACGTTGCAGAAAGCGCCGTTAGTAGTGGAACCTTCCGAATTGTTAGGGAATAATCTAGAATGATGACTTCGTACTACATTCCATATAAATAACAGTTGCCATCCGTCGTTCAGGTAACTTATTCGGAACGATGGGTCGAGGCAAGCCAGTTAGCGAAGATCTTCGTGTGCGAATCATTCAAGAATTCACAAACAACGTTTCTCAGCGTGCAATAGCCAGAAGATTTAATCTGTCATCATCTACAGTACATAATATTATCAAGCGCTACCGAGATAGTGGTGAGATCACAGTTCGGAAAGGCCAAGGTAGAAAACCTATTCTGAATGCTCGAGCTCTTCGGATCCTCCGACGTCACTGCGTCACGCATAGGAATGCTGCGATTACGGACATAGCCACGTGGGCCCGCGATTTCTTCGGGAAGCCATTATCGTTGAATACTGTACGCCGGTGCATCCACAAATGCAAACTTAAGTTATACTGTGCACAACGGAAGACATACATCAACAAACGACAGCAACATCGCCATCTGATATGGGCTCGAGCCCATCGCAATTGGTCCCAAGCACGCTGGAAGAACATATTGTGGTCCGATGAATCAACCTTTACGATTGTTTACGGAAATAATGGACGCCGTACACTCCGGACCAAAGACGAAAAGGATATTCCTGCGTGCTACAGGCGTTCGGTACAGAAACCACCGTCTGTCATGGTCTGGGGCTGTATTAGTGGCCATGGAATGGGAGACTTGCACATCTGCAATGGCACCGTCAATGCTGAAGCGTATATACAGATCCTGGAACAAGCTATGGTGCCATCTAAGAGGCGCCTGTTTGGACGACGTCAGTGTATATTTCATCAACACAACGCCAGACCGCATGCAGCGCGCATAACTTCTGCATGGCTACGTCAGCAGCGCATTCGTATGTTGGATTGGCCCCCTTGCAGCCCGGATCTGTCGCCTATAGAAAACGTTTGGCGTATTATTAAACGAAAACTACGACAGCGACGACCCCGGACAGTTGAACAGCTGAAAACCTATATCCAACAGGAATGGGACAGAATTCCGGTTACGGTGTTAGAAAGATTGATGTCATCGATGCCCAGAAGATTACAGTGTGTCATCAAGAGGAGAGGTGATGCCACACCGTGGTAAACAGCGTGCTGTCCCAACTTTTTTGAGTGTGTGTTGCACGTGCCAAACAGGAAAACCACCTGTATCTTTCTTTAAGCATATAAGATATGTGATCCCAAGCCTAATTTATCGTTTATGTATTGTAATGCGTTGAAATAAACGGCAATACAATAATCCAAACAAATGTGTTGGAGTTCTTCTTATATGTTGCACTGTCCCAACTTTTTTGGAAATGAGTATTGTACATTTGCCAGCATTTAATGACATGTTATTTTGGGAACACCATGAGGAAATGGAATTGAGAGCATTTTGCAATAACATGCAGTCAGACTGATCCTTAACAGTGAGAAAGAGTTTTAGGTCATCAGCAAAGAGAAGGAAAGGGATACCATTGATTGACTCAGCAATGTCGTTGAAGAACAAAAGAAACAGTAGCGGTCCAAGATGGGAGCCTTGAGGCACACCACTAGTGGTAAGAAAAGGGGTAGATATAGTGTCCTTAATTTTGACGTATGAGCGACGCTGGGTGATGAAACTATGAATCCAGGATAGAAGGGGATCGCTGATGCCAAGGGCTTCTAGTTTGCTGTGGAGGATGACATGATCTACTCTATCAAAGGCTTTGGCAAAATCAGTATATATGGCATCATCCTGGCATAAGGCATCTAAGCTGTCAAATATGTATTTTTCGTATAACAGCAAGCTAGTAGTTGTTGATCTCCCAGTGACAAATCCATGTTGTTCAGGACTAATGATTTGTTTAAACAAGGCTGGATTTTGTCCAGGGCAATGGATTCAAACATCTTTGGAATTACCGATTGAATAGTTATGGGTCTATAGTTAGTAACATTGTGCTTATCACCAGATTTGTAAATTGGGACTATAAAACTTTGTTTCCAGAAATCAGCAAAAACACCACTAGACAAAGAGTTATTAAATAAGACGAGCAAAGGGAGTCATAAAGATGAGGCACAGGATGAGATGAAGACTGGATGCAGTTTGTCAGGGCCAGGACTTTTCCTGGTGTTAAGGGCCAATAGCTTATTTTCAAGATCTGATGAAGAGATGTGAATTTTTGATATATCAACTTGGTTGCTGTATTCAGTTGTAGTGGTATCAGGTGGAGCACTGTTGTCGACAAAGACTGAAGAGAAATATCGTGAGAATAATTGAGATACACCATGGGGGTTGTTTTGTATGTCATTATTGTAGTACATGGAGGTTGGTAGAAAATTATTGTTAACATATTTCCAAAAATTTTTGATATTGGTAGAGATGGAAGATTCTACTTTCAGTATATAGTTTTTGTAGCAAGACTTAGCAAGAGACTTGCATTGCGAGCGCAATAAAGAAAAGTTTGTGTAGTCCTCAAGGAGATTTGAGACCTTATATTTGTAGTGGGATGCCTTCTTCCTGAAAACAAGTTGTTTCAATTCAGAGCTATACCAAGGTGGGAAATTAGGCTTTTTCAACCTGATTTTAGGTACGTATATATCTATTAAGGAATACAGAGTGTCATAGAAAAGATTGATTGCTGAGTTTCCATCCATCCGATCAAGGACACACCAGTTCGCTTTGCTGCCATAGTGGAGCTGCTCACTTGTGGTGTGGCCCTATAGTAAAGGCAACTTTTTATGGAGGAGGGGGAAAGTTTCTTGTTGAAAGTGGTTTAATTAGCAACCAATTTTTTGAGTTTTTCTTATTTATTAAGTTAATGATTGTGACTGGATTGTAATGTTTAATTCTTTGTTAAAGTTGTCTTGACTTAATAGGAGTTTGTTGTAATAAATCAGAAATTATTGTCCTTAAGTATGGTTGGAAAATGAGGGTTATTGGTGAACATAACATTCTAAAGCATAACATTCTAAGCATGCTGAAAGTTAATTTATTGCCTAGTTATAATGATAAAGTAACCAATTATTTTATTTCAATTTTATCATAATATCTGTTATAATTGTATAAGTTGACTAATGAAATTTCCTTGTAGATATTTTGTGCGCAGAGATAAATCTTTAAATTTGCATTAAAATAAATATCAATAATCTCCTTCAGGTATATGCACATGTATTGAGCATGTGCCAGTTCCTTGTTCTTTTATGCTTGAGACTATTGTTTATTTTAAACAATTATTTGCTATTGAACATTTGGCCTAAACTTATTTTCTCATTTGTGGCTCTGGAGATTTTGGTCAAAAGTGTTGTAAAGTCATTGATATAATTGGCTTTTGATCTTTGGAATGAGTTTGTAAAAAATTCTTTAGTGAAACATTAAGATTATGTAATAGTGAAAGAATGTAGAATTATAATAATGCTTAAGAAAAAAATGAAGTATTGTCATAAATGTTATTTTGTAATTGAATTGACTTGCTATTCAGTCTTATCTCTGAATATGTTTTTATGAAAATTTAAGTTTGATTTTTAAAAAATTTTCAATGTTGCAAATGAAATGTTTAATTAAATGTACAAGTTATTCAATTCTTGTGTAACCTCTTATAGAGATTCTCAAAAAAAAAAAAGGGGAAAAATGCTTTATATACCCCCTCCCACTTAAATCCCCATTAGATAATCACCAGTGAGACGTTGGGTTCTTTGAATCATAAATTTGATGAATGATTGACTTATTAATAAAATAAGCAGACAAGATGGTGCAATTGAATAAAAGTCTTTATTCAGAGAAGAATAAAAATAAATTAATAATTCACTTGTTTATATCGACTGTGTCGAATGAAAGCTAGGAGTATGCGGCAGCACGTGTTCGGTTGGACCCGGGCAACTTTGGTGCTCATTAGTAATAGGAATTTAATTGAATAGTGGTGAATTGTGCACCCGTTTCTTTGACAGAAAAATTTCAGTTCATGAAAATTTTTCAGCAGGTGAAAGGTGTATGCTTTGTGTCGAAATACGTTTTCAGTTCATTTTATCATTTTATTATTTTTATTTTTTTATTTATTTCATTTTATTAATTATTATCTATTATTTTGTAATTTTGTTTCATTTTGGTCTCTGTTGGTTATTTGTTGCAAGAATTGTATGTTTCAATCTTTGTATCATTTTCTACATTCCGGAAGTGGCAGGGGTTCAGTCATGGGATTACGATGTTTACTTTTCGACACGGTGAATAGCAAAAAGCTTAAGATAATAAAAAGTGTCTATAATTAGGCCTATTCTATGTGTTTCTAAAAATTATTAAGATAGGTTCTAAGTTGAACTGTTTGCATTCATCAATTTGGCAAAAGTTTATATGAACTATGTTCAGCAATATGACTAAATAAAAAAGAAAAGAACCCAATACAGTTAATTACTTCATTACATTAACCTTGAATTATTCTGAGACAAACTCCCCTTTTATCTTTCTCCCAATGAGAAATTAATCATTAATCTATCCTTCTTTTATCTAAGCCAACAAAACTAAATATCTACATAGTCTTATATATAATCTATTATTCTGTTCAAAAGTGTATCGTACTTCCTACACTAACAGCTATAAATTTGAATCCATCAATAAACAGTCCCAATGCACAATTTATAACTTTCATTTCACACACAAACACTACTTTGTCACATGATGACCAATAAGGACAATCTAGGGGGATCTGGATCAATCACCTTGTAAGTCAATGAATTCCCAAACTGTTGAAGGCGAGTTCTACAGACTCACTCTCTTTAATGTAGATTTCCTTGTAGTCATCATGCAAAATACTCCACATAGGCTTCCTTCTTATAGCCGTTGTGTTGATCTTATCCAGATCACAGGTGCTTAGCGTTGAATTCGCTTCTTTGACAATGGAAACTTCTATTCCAATAGCTGTTTGCATACTCTTAGCATATGCTATCCTCTTGCCATCTTGGAAATTTATATCAGAATCCAATCTGCCAAGTTGTCAATAAAATTGACTAATCACCTTCATTTGTTCCCAATTTCAATAATTATGTAGTCATAAATCCCTTTTCTCTCTCATAAAATGACTGCAAATAACTTCTTCCAAAATAAAAGATGTAACAGTTCAACAAAGTATAAGTTAATAGTAATCATTAGAATTTTCAGTTACAAATATCCAGTTTACATGTACAAATGAATTAAGAGAGGCCCTCTTCATTTCACCATTTACTCTATTTGTTTAATTAAGGTTTTCTTCACAAACAATAAATGGAAGGAGAAGTGATGTAAAATACGATTGTCAATTCCAAGATGCTGTCACTTCCATACTCATCCCATGAACCACTCCATGAGAACTCAAAAGCCCACATCTTCCTCTGTGTTGCCAGAAACTGATCACCTTCCCTTCCTTATTGCACCTTCTATTTATAAGCTTGCCACATCTAGCTCCTCATCATATAATCAGTGAAATCGAAGGTAAAAAGATTCAAAATCATTATACAAATTTCTCCTTGAATATTCTCCAAAAAAAATGTGTTATTCTCTCTCTTCCAAATACTCATTGCTATGCTTAAATACTCACTTTCTGCATTGATAACCACAAAATAAACCACAGTACACTATAAGGAAAGATACAATCGTAGAAAAAAGTAAATAACTGGTTTTGATGGGTCAACCATGTCTGTGCTTCACTGCTTTGCCGCATGGCTATTCTCCATTCATCAATAATTTCAGCACGTGGGTAAGTGCAAGATCAGATAGAGGTTTGCTGTCATGCAGATAAAAAATATTTCCCTGTTATCTGATGAAAGGAAACACATTAACCAAATTAAACACATAATTAAATTTCGTTAACTAAGGCATGCATCATTATCGAAGACATTTTTCTCTTAACATCTTAACAGCCACTCGTCTTCAACCAAGATACCACTGTATAATGAACGCGACCGATACTTGCTTTATGTAATTTTTTAATAATTTTAAATTTTCTGAATCAACAAATGGTGACACTAGCCAATTCTGTAAATTACTAATCACTGGAAAAATATCTTCCTCAGGTACAGCCAGGGGGTTCTTTGCTTTTTGAGTTTCGTTTTCATGTACAGCGACGTCTTCTTTATTGGCTAGTTCAAACGTGTCCGCATCGTACAACTCGCTGCCCAAGTACTACGACTTCAGGTATATAACGTGCATAAATTATGGAAGTAATTATGTAAATAAATACTCTGTAATGCTGTTATGTATTCTGTAACCTGTTTAACTGTGCCAAATAAAATAAATTTATAAAAAGATAGTTCCGGCTCAGGCCCCTTTCCCGTCATGTTGCCCAGCGTAGCTTCTTACCGATTCCCCTGTCCTCTGGATGGGACCACATGGTTTATGGAAGTGTCCTAAGTATCCTGCACTTCTCAGTAGACATTTCCTATAATGCATAAAATTGACTATTTCATTTGCAATAACAAAAATATTTTATATATTAAGACCAAGTAATAGAATGTACTGATTATCTTTTTATGTTTGATAGTAATTTATTGTTAGAGAAACTCTGGCAAATTCTCAGATCTTGTAAAAAAATATGGAAGTAAATCAGAAATGTTTTATATCTAAAGAGTAATTGTGCCACTTTTAAATTTGGAGTTTAGCTATAAGAACAAATGTTTAACCATTAAAATTAAAATGTAGAGCTCAATAAGCTTGAGCCATTTGAAGCAAACAGTTGATAACCAAATTAAATTCCAGTTAATTTCCATGTATATTAAACAGTGAAGATCTGGTTGCTGCCGAAAACCATTGAAGTCCTTAAGTTTTTCCAGTATTTCTGTTAGGTATGCCCATTACTTATCCTTGTGTGTGTTGCACTTGATATTAAATGAATGAATGTTATTTAAAACATTTTATTATAGTGTACATCAACGCTCCTCTCTTTCCTCTTTCTCCATCTGTAGGTTTCTCTCGAAGATAAATCTTGAAAAATTATGAAAAGAAATTATGATTTCTAATCTTAAATATTTATTAAATTGAATGCTCATATCATGCATGGACTTTTGTCTTTAGCTGGCAACTGGATGCCAAAGGTGTTTGCACTTTTTCAGTGATTTTTTTTTGTTATACATCTCGGGCTGAGATTGGTTAACTGGTTCTTCAGGTCTTCCCCCATCTGCTTAATTCATGCTTTCTTGGCCACATTCTGCAATACTGAGTGGGCCATTATATTCAAAGTAGTAAAAGTCTGTTGGTGCCTCTGATACTCCTGGAGTTTTTCGTTGATGGCTTGTTGTTGTTGGGAGACGTATTGCATATGATATCCTTAATAGAGATTGTCAAACTTTGTCATAGACATCGCATTTGGAATACTTCAAATTTGTTCAAGTCCCAATTGGAGAAATTTCTGAACCATAGTCGAGAATTGACAAGATTGATTTCTGAAAGAGGTTTGTCTGGCTTCATAGAAATGTCGGTCTTCTTCCTTAAGCACCATTTGAGAGAGATGAATGCCTTGGCTGCTTGTACCAAGCCTAGATATACATCACCTATACCTGCAGAATTTGGTCATCTTAGAGGTGGGCAGTGATCCATCAGTTGCATTAATTTGCGGGCCATATGTCATAAAGGTTGTTCATGGCCTCAGGATCTGTGTCCGTGAAAATGGCACTGCCGTTGACGAACGAGGTCAGCCATGAATTCGTCTTTGTTGTACTGGTCTATCATATAAAGCTTTCTTTACAGTGGCATAAATTTAAAAACGGGACAAACAAATTTTTGCTCTTTCTCGTTTTCTCGTAGATTGCTAGAGGATGAAGATAAATCTAGTTTCTCTTTATGGACTAGAGGATATCATTTTGTTTGTTCCATTCCATAGCATAAGGAAGATTCAGTTCCTAGGTTCAGGATTTATCCTGAATTTGCTGGATATGTACTTATTTATGGTACACCAATGATCTTTATCGCACACCTTCAAATCTTCTTGAAGCCCTCTGCTTTGAAAATTCCATCTGCCAATATTTCAGATCTCCCTTCACTTGCTTGCTCTTTCTGCGACCAGTTTCTCACATGGGTTTCATTCAGCAACAATTTCTAACAGCAGCAGTCAATGTTTTCTTAATAATTTCTTAAAGAGTTAGATCTCAATAACTTCTACTGTGACAAACCCAAAATAAATCAAAACTTTTATTTCAAATAGCAATGGCAATGTTACATAGTATTGTCGTTCCAAAATTTACTAATCTTTCAATGCTATTTCAATTGTTTTGGGTCCAAGTGTGTTTATTCTGCTTTGCTTCATCCGTGTTGCAGTTTCTTTCAAAGTGGTCTGTATTAACAATCTAGCTGGACAAAAATTTCTCTAGACAAATAGGTAGAACTTAAATTTTTTTATTGTTTTTAAATATATACAATAATGTGTAATAATTATTATCAGTACTTTATACACTTATGTATTTATTTATTATTAACACCTTTGCTGAGGTATAAAGATTAAGACATAACATTAAAAGTCTTCATGTAATTAGAATTGGTTTGTTAATATTAAGTTAATGAAATTATATTACATTTTTGTCTTGTTGAAAATGGGTAAAAGCTAATTAATACAAAAGTTTATTATATTGCAATATATTGATATGAGGCTGTGTATTTATTTAGTGGATATATAGTGTGGTGAATGTGTGCATCATGGCAAAGCGCCCATCACCACATGTATTATTTTGCAATTTATTTGCTCGTTTTGTGTTATGTATTCAGCATTGTTGGATAAATCTAATATTTCGTTTTAGTATTCCGTTTTTCAGCATTTAATTTCCTCGTTAGCAGCTCTTCACTCTTGCGTATGCCGGCAACGCAGCTGCACATTGTTGCTTATCAGGAATTAAAGCGACAACAATGCATTTGGAAATCACTGCACAGCCAAATTTTGTTGGGAAAGAAGGAACTTTGAACATTTGATGCAAGATGTTATCATGCTTCTGCCTACAGTCTTCTTTCTAGTTCAGATTTTGAACTTAGTTTTTCATTAACTATCGCAATCTGATTTGATATGTGGTTAGCACCCCCCCCCCTACAATGTTTACACAGTAAGTAGTGACTACACGAAATAACATGGGGAAGGTACGTACATGCTAGAAGTTTGGGCTTGCTTTGAGGTATAATGCATTGAATACGGGCTTTATGGATATCTTTTTAAACTTAAATTATTAATTTACTTTAAGAATTAACAACTAGTAGAAGTAGTATGAAATAAAAAGCCATTTCTTAAGTTTTCCAATTTTGGTATTGGTTTCTTCTGATTAAATTTGCAACCAAATTTGATCCTGTTCTAGTTTTTGCTTAAATCTGCCTGCTGTATAATAGTTGAGTGGCTAGATCAATAGGTTGATGCCGTAATTAATAGTCTAAAAGGGGGGGTAATAATCTTAAGCTCTAAATCATTATTCATTGTGGGTTGTTTCTAGAGATTATTCCAGAAATAAGGCTCCTGCAATAAAAAAAGCACAAGTAGGCGCAACTAATTTATATTTCCCTTAAAAACTAAGCAGACACATGATTCGTGATCAGGACTCTCCGGGTTTCTGCAAAAACATTTAAAAAAAATATTTGCTATGCATTTCCTTACATCCATTTTAAATATCCTGCAAATATAAACGTAATATGATAAAAAAAATATTAATTTACATACCTGGAGTAATATTAGGCATTATTCATCAAAAATTATTAATCAGCAGTGATGACTGATGAAAATCCCAGATGAGAAACTTGTCACGAAACAAATACAACTGATCATTTTACAGCCTGTTTGTGCAAGTTTTGAATTGTTTCAAGAAAGTTGCAATTTCTCTCTTTGTCCAGCCAGATTGTTAATCCGGACCATTGTGCAATTGTTGAACTGCTGTCTGCAAATATTACTTGTATAATTATGGTTCTAGCTCACATTTTTAATTCTTCAGATTTATTTTTTTTAATCTCTGCAACAAAATGCTTATGAATCAAGTAATCTAAATGTTCAGAAATTGTATGTTTACCACCCCATTTTAATTCCCATTTTGATCAACTCTTTGCTGCTAGTCCTTAAACTTTTCAGCCTTGAACCAATTGCTATTGTAAGATGTGATGTTTTTTGTTCAGTTAGTTAATTTTCATCCATACATAAATAGTATCCATAGCAGTTTAATACTTTCAGGCCTGTTTTTCTAGTTTTTATTTTTAATCAGGAAAGGGTTAAAAATTTTAAAGCTTTTAACTGTACCCATTAAATGTTTCCCGAAACTGAATGATCTGCTTCTACCTACTTAAAAGCTTTTCTTTGACCAATAGCTTCAGCTTTTTAAATTGCCACGATAATCAGAACCTTAGTGCAGGTTTTGAATTCCAAGACCAGACATAGAAGACCAAATTTAGACCACTTGGCCCAAAACTGAAGGCATGGTAAGCTTCATAATAATACTAATAATAAGATACCTGAAGTCTCTAATTAATTTCTTGTAGACAACTAACACAAGCAGAGGCCTACATATTTCACTCTCATAATTGTGTACGGCCAATCTTAGTCTTATCGTCAAATAAAATTCAAAATCTTTCTCTATGAGCATAAGTGATAGATTAAAGCAAGAAAAAGTTAAATTCTTACACAGATTAGATAGATCATAAAAACAGAACATAACATAACTAGAAGATAAAAACAGCAGCTGGTGGTTGTTTACTTTCAACTAATAGCATCATCCTCCTAAGATCTCACAGTGGCATCCAGTCTTTTTCTATCAATGGGTTTCTCCTTATCCCTCCTTTCATGAGGTTTCTTTATCTTTGACTCTAGTTCAAATGAATCCTTTCCCTTTTTTTTTGTTGTTGATTTATATAGTCTTGTAAGAGACGCCTAGGAAACAGAAAAGAAGAAAAGAAACCACTACTCCACATAAATAGATGTTTCGTTTCTTCTTTTTCTTACTATGGGTTGTAGTGTTTGAATATATTTTCCCAATATAAAATTTGGTTTTTAATGGCTATTACAAAGAATGGCAACAGTCCAGTTCCCTTGCTATTTGAATTCAAATAAATAGTTTATATGTGAAATAACAGTTTATACCTTCACTTCAGTGTGCTTGTTGAATCAATTGAATATTTACACAAAGGACAATAAAAAAAGTTTTTGAAGATCATCTAATTGCCATTGTTGGTTAACAACACCAAGCTAGAATAATTTTTAAATGTATTTGAGAATGGATAAATGTAATTATTGTGTAACTACATCTGATGCTACATGCCCTCCCTTCCCCTGCCTTGGGTACTTCCCTTGATGACAACTCCCTTCGTATCGCTGTCGGTCTCTGCTTAGGCAGTAGTCTGTTTTCCACACTCTTGCCGCTGCAGTGCAACCATTGACAAACTAGCCCTCCACCCCCCTCAGCTGTGACAGTTTTGGTCATAGAAGCCGCCATAGTTGTCTAAATGAAACGATACACCATACCCTCACCACCGCAGGCATTCTATCATCCTGGAACTCAACGGTCTGTCCCGAAGCGATGGCAAACGCCCTGACGGAGTGACTCTCTCTGCCTGGAAGTCAGGGAAGATGCTAGTATGGGACATTACTTGCATGGATACCCTTGCCTGCTCCTATCTAGATGGAAGTTCAAAGGATGCCCGTTTCGTGGTGTACCTTGCCGAAAGCAAGAAAACGTCGAAGTATGCCCCCATCGGCTTCAAGACTTTTGGCTGTTGAGGCTCTAATGCCCTCTCTTTCCTAAGGGCTCTCTGTTTTAGACTTTGTCGCTACACACGACACAAGATCCATGGAGTTTCTCTACCAGAGAATCTCCCTAGACATTCAGAGAGGTAATGCGGCTTGCATCATTGCGCCTCTACCACATGCTACTCCCTTCAATGAAGTTTTCTTCATTTCACCCCCTCCCCCTGTTTTGTGGACTTTCTGCAACCTCCAGTAAATCGGCGTCACAGGATACAATTATTTCACTGTGCGGCGAATGGTGGAGGATAGAACTGTACCAAGAAGATTTAACTGGTGTTCATATTTCTTTTATGTAATTTATTTCATATTGAAATATATTTAAAACATTTTTTATTTAAATTAAGTTACAGTATTGAATATTAAATACGGTAATCAGATATGTTCATTTTTTGTGCAACTTGCGTTCTGGAATATATTTATTTTTGCAAGTCGCTTGGAAGTTTTAAATAGTTTGTAATTAATGGGAGTTTTTTAATATAGTATTTTCATTATTCAGTTTGTAAATGTTTTATAATTTATATCTTGTAACAAAAATTCTTGTTATGCTTCGTTTTCATCAGGACCTAGGAGCAGAAAATTCCTTTTGACTCCCTCCCCTCCTTATTTTTTAATTTTATTTTATTTATTTATTTATTATTTTTTGTTGTACCCTTTGTGCTCATGTTAAATGATTTTAAGCATTAAGGTATATATTGAAATGTTTGATATTTATTAATGGGTTTGAAATTATGATTTTCTTTAATTACACTGAATTTTCATCCGAAGTGCCCCCTGCATGTTTCTCTCTCTCTCCTCTCTCAGAACTGGTTGACGTTATGCTATTTAAGAATTTTCAGAAGGTAACATCATAGCAATTGTAAAATGCTTGAATGAACATTGTCCAAGGCAAAGAGAATGTTATAAAAATGTATTTGTATTTTCTGTAAGGTCTCCTGTTAGGTGGATGATCATATTTTTGTAAATAATATCTTGCATATTGTCTTCATCTTTTGATAAATGAAGCCTGTAACGTCACACCTGTAATAAGGCCCGTTAAGGCTTATTACAGGTGTAACGTTTCTGAAATTTTCATGGTTTGAAAAAAGCAGGAAGAAATGCATTCCACATACAAAAGAAATTTCATACGTAAATGTATTCTTGAGAATTTTTTTTATAAACATGTCATTGTTATTTTTAACCTAGAATAAAATGTATATATTCAGTTTACTTCTTAGTTTTATTGTTTTTATTCAAAGGAAGCTAGATGAGATTAAAATTACTAATGTAATAAAATTACTATCCAGTTACACAAGGCAGTAGTATAGGAATCTATCAAATCAGTCTCAAGAGATATTTGTTACTCAAGAAATAAAATGGTCTGGGAATAGAAAAACAGCAGAGTTTTAATGTAGCCAATGATTTCGAAATAACTTCATCATCGGCACATAAGGACTTCTACAAGGTAGGCAAGCAAGAGTCTCCAACTTTATGGTCCACGTCTGCCAGTCAGAGTAAGGAAAGACAAGATGGAGTCTGATTGGCATGTGAAGGAGCCAAAGCACAACAAGTAAGGTAATAAAATTATAATAAAGGAACAACAATTAATATAATAGAGAGCAAAAAAAACAGAAGAGCTCAGTCTTGATTGGATGCATTTTGTAACATTGATTTGAAATGTTACTATCATCCAGAACGGGGATTTTCTCAAAGCCGGTCTGGTTGTTTAATGTCTTATCTGGATAGTCTTTCATGAGTCTTCTGATTATCATGGATGTGGAACCTAAATTTAGCAGCTCAGATGTGGCTTGTCTACCTTGTAGATGTTCTTATGCCCCAATGATGGAAGTTATTTCAAAACGCATTGGCTACCATTTTACTATTCCCGAACCATTTTATTTCTTGATATTTGATTACTGTATTTAAAAAAAAAAAAAAAAAAGATTACATGACTGACTTCAAGTTTCTGTTTAACAATTGTTCTCATTTTTAATGGAATTACCTTTTTTTAATAAAAAAAAAAAGAAAAGAAAAAAAAGGGGAGATCAGAGAGATTGCAACAACTATCGAGGCATCTCTTTGCTCAGCATTCCTGGGAAAGTGTACGCTAAGTGTCTGGAGAAGAGAAGTCGGGAAATAGTCGACTCCAAACTGTCGGGGGAGCAGTGTGGTTTCCGACCTGGCCAAAGCACGACGGATCACATCTTTGCTCTAAGGCAAATCTTTGAGAAATCCTGGGAGTATGCAAAAGAGGTCTACACTTGCTTTGTGGACCTCGAAAAAGCATATGACAGAGTTCCTCAGGAGAAGCTCTGGCAAGTGTTGCAAGAGTATGGAGTGGATGGGCAATTACTGGTTGCTATGATGTCTCTGTACGAAAGCTCTGAGATGTGTGTCCGGATAAATGGCATCAAGTGAAGACCGTTCACCGTGGGTGTTGGACTCCGCCAAGGGTGCGTACTGTCGCCCTTCTTGTTCATTATCTTTATGGACTGGATAGACAGGGGCAGCCGAGGCGACGAGCGTGTTGTGTGGGTGTCTGCTTGGTGGAGAGGTTGCTCTTTGCTGACGACCTTGTCTTCCTTGGGTCTTCTCGCACGAACCTTCAGCATGCACTAGACTGGTTTGCAGCCAAATGTGAAGAAGCTGGGATGAAGATCATTGTGGTTAAAACCGAGGTTCTGGTCCTTTCAAGACAGCCTGCTCAGTGCGCTCTCCATATTAGGGGAGCCTCATTGAGACAGGTGGAGAAATTCAAGTATCTCAGGATTGCATTCACGAGTGATGGACGGCAGGAGAAAGAATTGGATGCTCGGATCGGTGCAGCATGCTGTGTCAGACGTGAACTGTGGCGATCCGTGGTAACGAAACGCGAGCTGGGTATCAAAGCCAAGCTCTCCGTCTTCAAATCTATCTTTGTCCCCATTCTCACATATGGTCATGAGGCTTGGGTAATGAGTGCGATCGCGGGTACAAGCGGCCGAAATGAGATTTCTGAGAGGTGTGGCAGGTGTTACCCTACTAGATAGTGTACAGCAGTACAATAAGGGAATCTTTAGGTGTTGAGCCGCTACTTCTCCGCATTGAGAGATCTCAGTTGCGCTGGTATGGCCACGTGATACGGATGCCGCAAACTAGTCTTCCTAGGCAGTTGTTATTTTCCAAGCCGGTGGGTAAGAGATCAAGGGGTCGACCTAGAACCAGGTGGCTAGACTACATGGAGAATCTGGGTTCGAGTCGCTTGGATATTACCAGAGAGGACATGTGCCTGATGGCGGAAGATCGCGATCGCTGGAGATCCTCCATAGGGCTGCTGTCCCCGCGACCCTAATGGATAAGCGGGTTTGAAAAGTAAGTATCTTTTTTAATAATTTTTCATATATTATAACGTGTTCATACACTTGTAAAAAGAAGGTTCACCAGAAATTGTGAATGAAAAATCTTTTAAAAAAAGACTTACCGCAAAAATTCTTTAAAAATATACACGAATGTAATCATTTTTCAGCCTGAATACAGATATAGAGCAGGGAGAGAGGATATTTATACAATGCATCCTAAAAAGGTCCTGACTGTTTTTAAATGGAATGGTGACAGTTATCGAAGTTATGCTTGCAGGAGATTAATGTGCAAGGTAAAGAATTAATTTTGGTACATTTTCATTGTGTTTTGCATACCATTGTTTTTGGACTGCATGTAAAGACACTCTTAACAGCCTGTACATTTGGTGCTATCATGGCCGACTGCGGATATCTGATGTCTGTAAACTCGTCGGCATCCAATACACGTTATTGTAAATTTGTCGTACAACTGTTTTACTGCATTTGCATGAGTTGGCATGCATCATGGACAACCATGGGCAGCCGTGACTGTACTAAATGAGCAGGCTGTTAAGTATGTCATTATATACAGTTAAAAAGATCAGTCCACAAAACACAAGTAAACATATACAGACATTCCTGACCTCATAACTTAAGCTCCTGAAGAATAGCTATAGTAACTGTCACTGTTTGCCTGCTATTTCATTTTAAAAACAGTCCTTTGCAGAACGTCACGTACATACAAGGAACCAATCAGCAAAGATTTGATCAACATGTGACCCTCGTGCATGGGCGGATCATGTAAGACCAGCTAAGCACTCGGCAACCTTACAGGAGACAGACTACAAGGGTTGTTGGAGCTGGTGTAAAGGGAGGCAAGAAAATCACTCGTAATGTGTATTTAAAGATAACAGAATTTATTCCCAATTAAGCATTTTCAAAATTTCAAATTAATCAATTACATATACAGGGTGCGTAAGGTATTTGAGGAGAGATTCACGTCAAGAAAGAAAACTGAGATATAAGTCGAGATAATAACTTTATTATCGAAACATATCATGAGCATACACAAGAAACCTTCTTGTTATATGGCTAGTCAATGAATCAGTCTTCAGCTTCTATAACTGCTTCAATGCGAGACCGAAACCGTCGAATATACGAATCAAATTGTCATGGTTCATATTGATCATTAGTCATACAATGGCAGCTTTCAATTCATCTTTGGTGTTAAGGGTGTGTTCATTGACCTCTCTCTCCACAACGCTCCATACGTAGTAGTCCAACGGATTCAGGTCAGGGGAGTTAGGAGGCCAAAGGTTAGGGGTTACGTGATCATGGAATTTGTCAGCCATCCATTCCTGTGTCATGCGAGACTTGTGTGCTGGGGCAGAGTCTTGCTGAAACATAAGGCCTTCCGTTGCATATCGTGTCTATCCAAAGCTTAAAAGTTGTTTCAATGGTCTCAACGTAGACCGCACAGTTAACTTTAAGGCCTTGGGGTAAGAAGTGTGGAGGTATCACATGTCCTTCACTGCTGACAACCCCTAAAACCATGACAGTTGCAGGAAATTTCGTGTGCATGACTGGTGGCACTTCCGAAGGGTCTGCACATAACCATCTGTCATTTCTTCTGTTCACCTTCTGATCCTGGTCAAAGTTTTTTTCATCGGAGAAAATCCACAGCAAATCGGCTTTACGGATTTTTCAGCTTGTTAAAAAGAGCCTTTTTGATCTGAGTAGGCGGTTTTCCCGTGTTTTGTCTATTAACTGATCTCTTTGCATAACATACGAGTGATATCTGATGTTTTCATGGACAAAATATCTGCTTGTTTGTTCCGACACCTGGAGATCTTTGGCAAGTGACCTTATGGATGTTCTGGGATTGTCATCGATGGCCTGCTGCACTTACTGAATAAATTCAGGTGTTCTGATGATGCCAGAGCGTGAGGCATGCTTTTTACGCTTTGCTACTAGTGCAACATTGCCATCTTCGGTCTCCAACTCCTTCCGCACTTTGTGGACGAATGATCTTGCGGCCTTTAGAAATCGTGATATCTCTAAATCGCAGTGCTCTGTCTTTATGCCACGATTACTGCATGTCTCTTCGTGATTTGTGTTATTTGATGGTCCGTCATTTTGCTTTCCGGAAACTGAAAGGACATACAGTTTACTATAGTGCAGCAGTAGCCAAATAAAGGTGTGTCCTCAAATAACTTACGCATCCTGTAGAATGTAGGGGCCCCTATTATATCAGAAAACTGCATGTGTTTTTTTTTATTTAAACTAACAAAATGGGCATGCTAGAAGGAACTCTTCTTCTTTAGCGTAGGAACAGAAACAACAAGAGCAATGTTAATAAACCTCTTAGTTTCTAAACCACTAGGATAAGCCCTTTATCAAGTAGAAGACCTCATCTCCTGCCACCTAGCTTTGCAGATACCCCACAAGTCAAAGCACCCTAAAGACAATCACTCTAAGCATTAAATAGATAAACAAGAGTGATGTTAATGCACTGCCACCAGGTGGAATTATACCACTAATACTAAACCTGATGTAACACAAACGTCATGTGACCCTTTTGTTTTACCAGTTCCCACGAACAACTAAATGTAAGTGGGGGAGGGGAGGTTCACTATAACCCAAAGGTATCTCCCATCAGCATTATGGCTAACTTTGCAATTCCTAGATGCCCTATGCCTATATGCCTACTGCCCCAGTCTTTCTACAACTGGAATAGAGCGTATGTGACCCTCGCAAAGTGGCTCGCATGTCAATTACGACCTATTGAGCTCCAGTGGAACTATGGAAGACTACTCGACTTTACAAATCAGTGCTATATCCTCATTCAATTTAGCATCCAAACTACGTTAATACTCTTAACTCTGGAAGCCCTTTACTATTAGAGGCCCATCATGCCTTTAACCAACGTCTCAGTACTTGACAAAACAGTTGCAACCACGAATTCACAGATCATACATGTACTATGCAACTTTAATTTCAGGAGAACATGTTTTAAAAACGTTACCCATGACTGTATGCAGGCAGCTTAAAGAGCCACAAAGACTCACGCCAAACGAATATCAAAGATACGTTCGAACTATGGCGATATAATGCTGAACACTGCAGGACAACCACAATAAAATTATGGCACTCACCATATTGAAATCCATAATGCCAATAATCGCTTGTCATACTTCCCTGCATGGCATCAAGAGAAAACAATTCCCAAGCAAATGGGATAGACTCATGGAGGTAGGAATAAGAGGAGATGCCCTTCCTAAGCTTTTCAATGCTGAGACTTGAAGCCAACTCGCGCAGTGTACACTGGGATTGGTAGGCTTACCCAGGATTTGTTATGAAGGGTTTTCCTATGTATGGGTATCGTTTTTAAAACAGAAATTTTATCATTATATCTCAATTTATTTAATTATTTTATTATTTCTATTTATTTTACAAACATCTTTCAGAAAATAAATAATTATTATTTTTTTTTTTTATCAAAACTAATTTCAGCCCCTGAGTGGATGCCCCCTTACCGTGGGTCAGGGGTTTGGGTGCTTCAGGGATTCTGTGAGCTATGCTGGTTGTAGCACGGCTACTTTAGGGTTACCCTTACCAGAAAGGTCATGGTTGAGAAGTGAGACGAAGAGTATCCAAACAAACATATATCTCATGATGGCGACGAATGAGAGAATTCATACTGCTTCGGGTGTGGCGCAGGTTAAAGTCACCCGCGTTCGGGAGTTAGGCAGAGGCTCTTGTTCGAAAAATAGTCGACAGTCTCCCGGCTGTTATCTCGGAGCAATGCCTCCGAGCAGCCCCACCAGTGCACTCGCTATACGCTTGGGGAAACGGTCGGGGGCAGCGCATGCCTTTACCCAGGAGGAGAAACGGGTAAAGCGACAACGGGATCGGGTGCTGTTAATTGGCACTTGAAACTTATTCTCCATGACAGGAAAGGAATCAGAGTTAGTGGAGGAAGCCAAACGGTATCGACTGGATATCATAGGTAGTACCTCTACGAAACGTCCGGGTTCTGGAACTGTGGACTTAGAAGGAGAGTGGAAGCTTTTCTACTCTGGTGTCGACCCTAACATGACTGCCCAGGCGGGAGTGGGGATACTCACAAGTCCCTGGCTGGCAGATTATGTTGCAGATTGGTCCCCCTTAGGTGGAAGACTGTGTCTCCTGAGGCTTCAGATAGGGAAACGGTCTCTCTCTATTCGTTGCATATGCTCCGAATGCAGTCACAGAGTACCCACTTTTTCTAGATGAAGTTGATGCTGCTCTTAGCAGGAGAGGGAGTGCAGATTCTGTCATCCTGATGGGCGACTTCAATGCACACGTAGGGGCTGATGACCAAACGTGGAATGGCGTGATTGGGAGGAATGGTGACCCCGATTTAAAAGCGAATGGGAGGTGCTTGTTGGATCTCTGTTGCAACAATGGACTTTCCATCACAAACACCTTCTTCCAGCACAGGGATGTTCATAATTATACCTGGTACAGGGATGCAATGGACCAGAAGTCACTGATTGATTTTGTAATTGTTTCAGCCGACTTATTCCGATCAGTGTTGGATACTCGTGTGAGAAGAGGGGCAGAACTATCAACTGATCACCACCTTGTTGTCTGCACTTTGCGGTTCTCTGAATCCATGCCAACCAAGTGAAATACTAGGTTCAGACAAACTTGGCGCATCAAATGGGAGGCATTGGAGGATAGAGCTGTGAGGAAGACCTTTGCAGATGACATATCTTCAAGTTTCAAAGAACTACCCAGTGATCGTGGTACTGTTGAAGAGGAGTGGCAGTTGTTTAAAACTGCTGTGATTACTTCGGCTGCATTGTGCTGTGGTCGTAAGCGGCTGAGTGTGGCGCACGGCGGTGAGAAAAGGACTGCGTGGTGGAAGGTGAAGTCCAAGAAGCTGTCAAGGCAAAGAAGGAAGCCTATTTGCTATGGCTTGCAAATAAGTCAACTTCGAGTCGAGTGCGGTACACTGAGGCACGAAAAGCAGCAGCAAAGACAGTATCAACAGCTAAAGCCAAGGCCTGGGAGAAGTTCGGGGAGAAATTGGAGGCAGACTATGGTTCGGCAAACAAGATGTTCTGGCAGACCGTGCGCCGCCTCCGTGGAAAGACGTCTCTTTCATCACAAACTATTAAGTGTTCAGATGGGAAGCTTCTGAAAACGGAGGAGAGCGTATTGCATAGGTGGAAGGAATACTTTGCATCTCTTCTTAATCCGGTGACAACAACAACTGAGGCATACGAGGTGCGCCTTGGAGCGGAGAATAGTCACGGTAGTATCACTGAAACAGAAGTCAGATGGGCAATTAAGTCCCTGAAGACTGGGAAAGCTGCAGGTGATGATGAAATCCAGTCCGAGATGTTAAAGGCCTTAAATCAGGATGGTATCCTGTGGCTGACTCGAGTGGGTCAGGTTGCTTGGATATCTGGACAGGCCCCTAAGCAATGGCAGACAGGAATTGTGATCCCTATCTTCAAAAAGGGAGATCAGAGAGATTGCAACAACTATCGAGGCATCTCTTTGCTCAGCATTCCTGGGAAAGTATATGCTAGCTATCTGGAGAAGAGAAGTCGGGAAATAGTCGACTCCAAACTGTCGGGGGAGCAGTGTGGTTTCCGACCTGGCCGAAGCACGACGGATCACATCTTTGCTCTAAGGCAAATCTTTGAGAAATCCTGAGAGTATGCAAAAGAGGTCTACGCTTGCTTTGTGGACCTCGAAAAAACATATGACAGAGTTCCTCGGGAGAATCTCTGGCAAGTGTTGCAAGAGTATGGAGTGGATGGGCAATTACTGGTTGCTATCATGTCTCTGTACGAAAGCTCTGAGATGTGTGTCCGGATAAATGGCATTAAGTCAAGACCGTTCACCGTGGGTGTTGGACTCCGCCAAGGGTGCGTACTGTCGCCCCTCTTGTTCATTAACTTTATGGACTAGATAGACAGGGGCAGCCGAGGCGATGAGCGTGTTTGTGTGGGCGACTGCCTGGTGGAGAGGTTGTTTTTTGCTGACGACCTTGTCCTGCTTGGGTCTTCTCGCACGAACCTTCAGCATGCACTAGACCGGTTTGCAGCCAAATGTGAAGAAGCTGGGATGAAGATCAGTGTGGCTAAAACCGAGGTTCTGGTCCTTTCAAGACAGCCTGCTCAGTGCGCTCTCCATGTTAGGGGAGCCTCATTGAGACAGGTGGAGAAATTCAAGTATCTCGGGATTGCATTCACGAATGATGGACGGCAGGAGAAGGAATTGGATGCTCGGATCGGTGCAGCAAGCTGTGTCAGACGTGAACTGCGGCGATCCGTGGTAACGAAACGCGAGCTGGGTAACAAAGCCAAGCTCTCCGTCGTCAAATCTATCTTTGTTCCCGTTCTCACCTATGGTCATGAGGCTTGGGTAATGACCGAAAGAGTGCGATCGCGGGTACAAGCGGCCGAAATGAGATTTCTGAGAGGTGTGGCAGGTGTTACCCTACTAGTTAGAGTGTACAGCAGCACAATAAGGGAATCTTTAGGTGTTGAGCCGCTACTTCTCCGCATTGAGAGATCTCAGTTGCGCTGGTATGGCCGCGTGATACGGATGCCGCAAACTAGTCTTCCTAGGCAGTTGTTATTTTCCAAGCCGGTGGGTAAGAGACCAAGGGGTCGGCCTAAAACCAGGTGGCTAGACTACATGGAGAATCTGGGTTCGAGTCACTTGGATATTACATGTACCAGGGAGGACATGCGCCTGATGGTGGAAGATCGCGATCGCTGGAGATCCACTATAGGGCTGCTGCCCCCGCGACCCTAACGGATAAGCGGGTTTGAAAAGTAAGTAAGTAAGTAAACTAATTTCAGTAAAATAGATTTCAGTAAAAAATGACAAAACTTATTTCAATAATAAAAAAGACAAGTGTGGATAATTGTAATGGTAAACTTAGAACTAATAAACATATTCAAATTCATTGCAATTAAAAAAAACTTTTCAGTCAGTGTTGTATCATTACTATAAATAATCATAATAACTTTGTATTTTTTTTAATCATAAAAGCATATCATTTAAGATTTTTATTTACTATTTTTTCCTTATAAAAACAAGGTGATGTCATTGAATATATTTTTAATAATTTTTAAATGATTAAATAGTGATGAAACAATTCAGTATAAGTGGCTTATAATTAAAATTGAAAAATTACTGATATAGCATATGTCTAACAATTTATTTATTTATTTTTTATTTATTTATTTATTTATTCATGTTTCCAACGGGATTAACATAAAATACATAATAAAGAGCCAAAAAATGAAATACAGAAAAAAAAGAAATTAATTTACGAAATCTATATACAATTAAAGATTCCCAACTCTGCGAAAAACATTGTTAAGGTGATTAAATTAATCAGTTGAGGTCTATGAATGATAATTAAATTTAAAACAAACAATTGCTTCTCGACTTTAATGTAAACATATTTAAAAGGAAAATATGAAAGTGCAATTTGGATAAACAAATTTTTAACAATAATAATTGGAAATAATTACTTGATGGAAAAATTATTTTAATAACTTCAGGTTGTAAAATATTCAAGATATCAATCTGTGCCCAGCATTTTTAAAATATTATTTTTTGTGTAATATATACTAAAATACTTTAGAATTCTAAGCTGTATCAGAGTTGCTATGAATTGACATTATCTCTATTTATGACTATTGTTGTTAAAAAAAATTTAAAAAAAATTAAAATTAAATGTTTTAACAATAATTATTTTGAATCATATGTAAATAAATTTGTTTATACAAAGTGTTCTCTCATTATAAATTATTTTCTTTTTATATGTAAATATGTTTGCACAAAAGTTGAGAAGCAAATGTATGTTTTGAATTTGCTTAAATTATAATTAAAAAGATCCAAATCTTTGCATATATATATATTTTGAAAGTATCTTTACTACAGATAAAATTAGAAGAATTTTACAGACATAAAAATGTTGAACAGAAGAATTAAGACTATTACATTGCAATGTTTTAGTATGCAGTGTTTTAATTTAAAACATTCACGCACTCATTCTAGCTAGCTCGATGAACAAACCAGTCCCAGAATTCATTGCAGGAACTGGGTTCAAGTTTATGACGTCAGGGCATCTCCTCTTATTCCTACCTCTATGGATAGACTCGCGTCGGACTCATTGGCCTTAGTTGCTCAATGGTTGTGTGATAGTCTCTGATGCCCGAGGACGACGAGGATTTTTTCAGGGGGAAAATCCTGAGACCACGCACTTCCTGCAGAAGGGAAGCCGTTGGTCCCATGCAGTCGTTTGCTGGCTGGACGTTAAAGAACCCTTGCGAGGCAAGATTTGCGTCCGTTATAATGCCGTCCTGAAATGACCATGGCAGTTAAAAAGGACGTTAATACCAAACAAACCAACCAACCAACCATCGCGTTGGACTCGCATGACTGACATATACAAAGTTTATCATCGACGTTCCTTTCCTATAAACTGTCAATATCCAATTTCATATTGGTTATTGTCAAACTCTAATACTTACCACCTGATTTCAATATTGATTTTAGTAAACCTTTTTCCAGTCTTAATCTTCTCCTAGATCCTATTAGTAGATCTGGACTACTTCCTACTGCTTTGTTATTCTCTCATTTTTCTTTACGTTACCACTCTTATTCAGCGATTGATGCTTGCTTCTCAAATTTGAATTCCTTATTCTTCAGCAGTACTTTAGACTTATCTATATCTGACCATTTTCCAATGCTCACGATATTAAATAATAATATTCAACTTACTTTTCCTACTAGCTCACCTAGTTCATTCCGAATCATATCACATACACGGCTGGCTATAGTGCTTTACTTCATTTTTGGTGCTTACTGATTGGTCCACTGTTTTACCGAATACTAATGATAGCGATCTTTTGTTTGACTCCTTTTTTTTTTTTAAACTCATTTTAAGCTTAGTTATAACCGGTACTTTACGCGTAAAAAGTCTAACTACTCTATTAACGAAAACACTATCATCAAACTTTGGATTACTCCTTATATTCTATCACTAACTAAAAGAAAAAACTGTATCGCAAGCTGCAAAAAACACCTTCACCCCTATTAACGAGAACTTTCAAAGACTACTCAAATCATATAAAAAATTTAATAAATAGATCTTAGGTGCGGTATTTTAATACTTTGTTTAATCAATTATTATCTAACAAACATAAATGGAATTTATTAAATGGACTTTATGGAGTTCTCCCTCTTCCAATTCTCCGTTTGCTCACCCAAACCTAATTAACTCGTTATCCTTGACTGATTTTCTCTCTACTCTATTACCTCCCTCTTCGCTTCCAAACAATCCCACTTAAACTATCCTTCTTACATCTCTACTAATGTACCTACTTTTTTTGTAATTCCGTCTACACCCGAAGAAGTTAGCGAGTAATCTCCTACTTAAAATCTTCTTCGATTCCTGACCCTCTTGATCTATGTTCAGAAGCCATTATCGCTGGTAAACCTTATACAGGGTGAATACAAAAGTCTGAACCCCCCCATTTATTTTTTTAAACCGAAGCAGATATGTCAATTTTGATGAATCCAATGAATAGGAAGTTGTGGGTGGCCTATCCCATGGTGCACTTTTCATCATCCCAAATATGCAAATTAGGACACATTCAAAATTTATCTCAAAAACCGTAAGGGATAGAGAAAAAAACCCAATTGCAAACTTGTTCAGCATAAAAAAACAAAACAAAAAAAAAATCATCCAAATCGGACCAACCAATCACCCACAATCACGTGGTGATCTGCTTGTAGCTTACAAACAGTCACACTGCACAAGGAAAACTAAATGTTGATATTTCCACCATGTAAAGCATACAAATCAAAAAATTAACATAAATTACCATACTCACATTCACTTTCATGCGGAAAAGCAAATAAAAGGCATGTTTCAGCACACAGAAGACAGACCAATTCCAGGATGGCAAGCTACACTGTTCCGGAAATGGTCAACATGATCTTCTGCTACTACATGCTGCAGTTAGGTAGTATCGAGACAGATACCCTAACGAACGCCATCCATCTCGTCAAATAATGCGTCACATTATTCAAAGATTCGAGGCTACAGGGAATGTTAATGCAGAACGAGGACTACCAAGGGCACAAGGCGACGAGGATACAACAACACTAGTTCTGGCTGCAGTTGCTGCAAATCCCCACACAAGCAACAGAGCAGTTGCTGCAAATGTTGGGTGACATCAGAGAACTGTTCTCAACATTGTACACGCACATCATTTTCACCCATACCATATTCATCGTCACCAGGAGTTACTGCCATTGGATTATGTTGCTAGGGCCGCCTTCTGCAACTGGTCACTTACCTGCCTTGATGACAATCCAAACTTCATTCGTGAGGTGTTGTGGACAGATGAAGCCCAGTTCACCAGGGATGGAGTTATCAACAGGCACAAATATCATCATTGGGCAGACGAAAATCCACGATGTCTGCGAGAAGCAACTCATCAAGTGAACTGGAGAATCAATGTGTTATGTTGATTGTACAATGACACTGTGGTTGGACCGTATTTTTACGATGGAACACTGACTGCAGAACGCTACCGGGCGGAAATTCTCAACATGGTAGTCACAGACTTCAGTGACAATTTGCCATTTGCCTCGTATCAGCGCACGTGGTTTCAGCATGATGGAGCTCCTCCACATTACTGGTTGGTTGTTCGCGAGCGTCTAAGTGAGATGTTTGGACAAGAATGGATTGGCCGAGGAGGACCAGTTCGTTGGCCACCCCGCTCCCCTGATTTTACACCACTTGACTTTTTCTTGTGGGGATACCTGAAGGACAAGGTTTATGCTACGCAGCCCGCCTCACTGGAGGATCTGGTTCAACGAATCCAGGAAGCGTGCCGAGGAGTGACACCAGCCATGCTTGCCGATGTTTTGGCGTCAGTTAGGTTCCGTGCCCAATTGTGTTATGGTGCCCACGGTCGTCACATCGAGCATTTTGTTGATTAACTTTTTTTTTTAAACTGAAGTAACTTGTTTGCGCAGTGTGACTGTTTGTAAGCTGCAAACAGTTCACCACGTGATTGTGGGTGATTGGTTGGTCCGATTTGGATGATTTTTTTTGTTTGTTTTTTTATGCTGAACAAAGTTTGCAATTGGGTTTTTTTCTCTATCCCTTACGGTTTTTAAGATAAATTTGGAATGTGTCCTAATTTGCATATTTGGGATGATTAAAAGTGCACCATGGGATAGGCCACCCACAACTTCCTATTCATTGGATTCAACAAGGTCATGTCGACATGTTTTTGGGATTGCTGTAGTCCGATACTGCTCTAGTTTTTTCCACCGCATACCACTGTCAATTCCGAACGCTACAGAGGCACATTGAGGAATCTTCGAGCGGCCATACGCAGGAAAAGACCTGACTTGGCAATGGAGGAGATGGTGCTGCACCAGGACAACGCACGTCCCCACACAGCGAAACGGGTCACTGACCTGTTGCAGCGATGAAACTGGGAAACACTGCTTCATCCTCTAAACAGACCAGACCTCGGTTCCAGTGATTACCATATCTTCGGACCATTGAAGAACTCACTGGCCGGTCAACATTTCCGTGACGACGACGAGGTGAAATCGGCAGTTCGCAACTACTTCCACACTGGACCGGACGACTTTTATCGACAGGGCGTGGAAAAACTTGTCCACCGCTGGGATCGTTGACTCAATCGGCTTGGAGATTATGTAGAAACATAAAAGTTGAATTCTCTTATCGAAAGCGCAGTCGGCAACAAAAATACTTAGCCACCTTGCATAGAAACTACCTTGCAAGGTGGCTAAGTACTTTTATTGCCGACTGTACACGGGTTTATTTTTTTCCCGGCAACGATTTTAGAGAAAAAAAATACGCGACATTACTTTTTTCATCAGCCCTCGTACGTTGAGAAGTTGTCCTGTCACCCAATACACTGATGACATTTGGAGTTGCTTGAGCAACATTACGGCCAAGTTTGAAGACGTGCAATAAAATGATGCGTGTCTCTTTTGTATACAGCATTTGCAAGTTTGATCTAATCCTTGACAACGTAAGGCGTTTGAACAAGTTTTTAGCATCAGCTTAAAGAGAAGAACTACAGCTTTAAAATGATGTCACTTGGCTGTATTATTGAGAAATAATTTGCATACCGACTCGCCTACATCTACAAAATGCAACCTAATTAAAGAAAGTGCCTTCCTCGTGCGACTTAATCATTTGCATGCCAGGTTTACAAAGATCTTCGACAGTTTAAACTGTTCAAGAACTAAGAGACCTGGTTACAGTTGAACGCTCCTGATATTAACCTAATTATGATTATTAATGTTACTGGTCGTCTGTTTCGGTTAATTCTTAAATGAAAAGACAACGACGACGAAGTATAGTTAACTTGGAAGTCGCTGTGAAATCTAAAAGTGTTTACCGACCTAAATAATGTATTGTAATCAATTATCCCATTTGATATAATTTTATATAAATTAATTTAATATTTAATATACGTATGTATGTACACAATAATATGTAAAAAAATATTCTGGTAAGTTTGAACATGAACCTAATCTTGTAGCTGAATACAGTCTTCATGATGCTCAGTTTTTGAAATGGACATTTTTCTCACCAGAATCTACATCGTTTAACTGGGTTCATTGCAGAATTTACTGGGCAGTTGAAGTCTTTGGCAAACTCTGGAAAATTGGACAGAGGACCATTGACCCTATAAGAATGGAGATAAATTTAAAAAGAATTCCAATCAGAAGAGATATATTCCTTGAGGGGCATTGAGCCCTGTTATTAAGAGTGTAGTTAATACAATTTACCACTTACGGGCGGTTGCAACAAGGTCAGTTAAAACTAACTCTTTGTTAAAGTCCCGTTTAAAATTTTTTGCGTTGCTCCAAGAGAGATTAGGGCTTCATCAGACGTTAAGTGGCAGTTTAATTTAAACGCTCGATGACCACGGTTTAAGTCCATGGTTAGCGAAGCAAAATGGCATTCCAAAACAGAAATATATTTCTAACTAATGAGATAAACTAATTATCAAACAGCTAAATGGATCAGCTATTTAGATAAGCTAAATGGATCATCCATTTTGATAAACTGAATGGATCAGAGGTTTGAATCAGACAATTTGGTCAGCCAAATGGATCTCCCATTTGAATAAGACAACTGGATCACCCATTAGGAACAGGCGTTAAAATCAGGCAACTAGATCAGACATCTGAATCAAGTAAATAGATCAGCCATTTGAATCAGCCAAATGGATCAACCAACTAGATCAGCTATTTGGATCAGCAGTTTTAATTAGACAGCTAGATCACCCATTAGGATAAGCTAAATGGATCAACCATTTGGATCAGCCATTTGAATCAGCCTGCTGGATCAGCGATTTGAATCAGCCATTGATGTATCTAATAATTATCTCCGAAATGTTTTTAAGTGTGACAAATTAATTAACAGACGAATTATACTTGATCTCTGTTATCTTTTTAAATTATACCGCAATATAATTTATTCTTCAAAATTTCTAAATTCAGTTAATCTATATGTACCTATGTTAAATTCTAAAAACAATGATATATTTTATTTACCTTTCCCCCCAAAATGTTATAAGCAATCTTTCTTTTTATAGAATGTTTAAATCTTGTAACGTCATGTCTCAGAAAATTGATCTAAATTTTATGAGTTATACTCAATAAAAACAAACTATTGTTAAAAATTAAACACTTATCTTATGATTCTTTACCTACAACCCTAGCGTCAATGAACTTCGGACACCTACAGAATTTGGATAAGTACAACGAAACTAATTGTAAACAAATGAAAATTACTTTAATGAGTGCACAGAGCTTTAGTACAACTGTGATATAGCATTTTAACATAAAAAAGAAAACGAGAAAATTAAATGAGCGACTTTTTGTAATGTTCCGTTTTCAACACGTTGCAATGAACTTCGTACACCGTACCATTTATTGCACATTACCACTGAGTGGCGTCACCTTTCCGACGAATGACGCTCCGAAGTCGTTGAGGCATGCTGGACACTAACTTCTGCGTTGTTTCTACTGGAATTTTGTCCCACTCTTCGGAAATACACGCCCGCAACTGCTTCAGTGTTCGAGGCTTCCGCTGTCTGACTTTTCGCTTTAAAATACGCCATACATTTTCAATGGGTGACAGATCTGGGCTGCAGGCAGGCCAGTCAAGCACCCTGAAATGCTGCTGTTGTAGCCAAGCCTTGGTGTTCTGAGCAGCATGAGGCTTCGCGTTGTCCTGCTGAAAGATGCTTGGTCTTCTATTAAACAACTTTTGGCGGGATGGACGCAGATGCTGTTGAAGAATGTTTATATAGGCAGCAGAGTTAATAGTGCCCTCGCAAAAGTGAAGTGATCCTGTCCTGGCTGCACTCATGCAGCCCCACACCATCAGCGATGCAGGCTTCTGAACTTTCCTCTGGTAACTTACTTTCGTGCTTGGTCCGTAGCACCTTGCGACCGTTGTTGTCATACAACCCTGCAAAGGTGGACTCGTCGGACCACAGAACACTATTCCACTGAGCAAGGGTCCACTTTAGATGGGTTCTGGCCCATGCTATCCGGCGACGCTTAGCTACAGTGCTCATAAATGGCTTCCTCTTTGTAGCGTATAAGTAATAGTTGCATCTTCTGATGTAACGGCGGACTGTGCTTTCGGATATGGGTATATGAAAATATTCTCGAGCCCAAACAGTCATTTCACATATGGGAGCATGCCTGTTTTTCACAATGTAATGTCGAAATACTCGTAGGTCCCTAACATTCAATAATCGCTGCTTGATGTTTAGGGTGCAGTCCCTGGTTCTGTTTTCCCGATCTCTCTGAAACGCTTGATGATCCCAGTAACAGTAGAGAGTGGAACTGATAATTCATGCACAATAGCTCGCTTGGATTTGTTATTCTAGAACTGTTGTATAATTTTTTGCCGTATACACGTTTCTACTGGCTTATCACGTCCCACGGTTCAAAACAACACGAATACTGTGCTCTGTCGCGTGGACGGTGCTTTTAAAGCCTTATGCAAAGCATTCTGGGCGTTTCTACAACCTTCAGGAAAGTTCTATATGCTGGCGATCCCTTGTGTACGAAGTTCTTTGAAACCTGTTGACAACGCAATTTTACATAAATTTGAATAAATTATTTCACACTTTTAAATCGATTCTAAATCGATGTTGATATTGTTCCATCTACTCAGTAAATCTATTTTCATTAGCCTGCAATCCTCTGTATGCACTTTTCACTGTGTTTTTAGCCAAATTACTTGGTGTCCGAGGTTTATTGACGCTAGGTTTGTAGATTTGCTGATTAATATTTCTACGTTTATTTTTTATTACTGTATAATATGCAATTTTTATTGATTTAAATTTTTTTAATTGTAATCATTATGTTAAAAATGACTTTGAAATATTATATTTATCTTATAATTATTTTCCCTGCTATATTTATTCTTTTTATACTGCATTTATTTTTTATACTGTATCATTGTATTATTTTTATTATTGTAAGCTGTTATTGGGCTGTCATAGCCCGTTGCTTGCAAAATTACAAATAAATAAATAAACTGGATCAGCCATTAGGATAACCTAAATGGATCAACTATTTGGATCAACCATTTGGATCAGCAATTTGAATTAGCCAAATGGACCAGCTATTTGGATCAGCCAAATGGATCAGCAGTTTGAATCAGACAGCTGTATCAGTCATATCGATAAGCTAAATGGATCAATCATTGTGATAAGCTGAATGGATCAGTCATTGGGATAAGCTTAATGATTCAACCATTTGGATCAGCAAATAGATTACCCATTTGGTAAGGAATTTGAATCAGCCAAATGGATTACCCATTTGGATAAGCTAAGTAGATCGGCCTCATGGATCAGCTATTTGTATTACCCATTTGGATAAGCTAAGTAGATCAGCCGAATGGATCAGCGGTTTGAATCAAACAACTGGACCAACCATTTAGGGATAAGCTAAATAGATCAGACATTGGGAGAAGCCAACGGATAAATCATTTGGATCAGCCAAATGGATAAGGTAGATTGAGGAGCCATTTGGTTAAGCTAAATATCAAACACAATCAGCCATATTGAACGGAAGTTGTTGGAGCAAAACGAACCAATCAAGACTTAACTAGAGCTGGTTACTTATATTTCATCTAGTTAGCTAACCAAGACTTAACTAGAGCTGGTGTAACGTTTCCCAGTGACAGGACTTAATCGATTGTTAACTAATGGAAAGTTAAAGTCGTTTTAACTGACGTTGTTGCAATCGGCCGTTAATAGGAATTGTTTCTCTGGTCATGTCCTAGGGAATGCTATTCTTTGATCCCCCTTAAGTCGTAATAACAGGATTCGATTGTTATTTTCATAAACAGAAGGTGTTTACAGCCATGTGTCCAATAAAGCTATTGATCAAAATGCTCCAAGTTTCCTGTGCTTTCATGACCATGGGATTTCGATTTCTTAAATAAAAATTGGCAAAAATTGGCACTATTGTAGCTTTAATTTGCATATTGAACAGGTAATGACACAACTGTCGGAGCCCTTTCTCATACCGTTTAAACTGTACTTCGGTTACTGCGTTACCACTTCACCGATGAGAGGGTTATTTTCCGATCTGACTGCATGGCCACCACGATCACCAAACTTGGTACCTTGTCATTTCTGTTTGATGGAGATGCTTAAAGGTTTTTTTTTTTAATCAAGGCGATGTTCCTGTCAACTACAGTGGCTAGAAGAAATAGTGTGTTAATTGCCGCTGATTTCGCGTCATCATGACTGATGACACCGCCAGATGGCATGATAATCTAATGCGCCGACAATCCATATTTATATTAAAAGTCAGAGTCTGTTGGGACGTTTGTCCTTTTATAACTCAGAAAATATTCAACGAATCCCCACGAAGTCTGCCATGTACGTAGTTAGTGTCACTGTGCTATATGTAGATTACTTTTTATACCGTGTGTATAGTTTGTTTCCTATTTTAGTGGACAGTTAATAAAACCCTTTAGAAGCGCAAAACTCTGATAACTAACAATTTATAAGTCTTCAAACCAATGTAAATAGTGCTTCTTTACATTTTGACAGATTAAAAAGTGGATTTTGTTCTTATAAGGCTATAAAAACTTGATGCATACGAAATTACTTGTTTCCTATTTAGTGGACAGTTCCATTTTAAGAATTAAGGTAACAGCACACAATTCTCAGGAAGGCAGGAATATCATTCTTTGATTGTTTTAAGCTCATATGCAGTCATATTGAGAACTCCAGATTATTTCAATAATGGCAAGTCGAGAAAAGCTGTCTAATATTGAAAAAGGCAAAATCATGGCATTTCGAGAGAGTGGAAAGTCAATACGTGAAATTGCTGCTTTGCTGAACAAGCCTAAGAGTGCCATTGGTAGGTTTCTGACAGTGGGCAGTTCAAAATCGGCGCAGAAGAAACGTGGTCCGAAGCCAAAGTTGACAAATCGTGACAAACAACACATCATCCGTGAAGCAACTCAAACTGGCCACTCGTGTGCTCGAATATGTGCTGATCTGCAACTTCCAGTAAAGCGCAAGACTGTGTGGAAAATTTTGTCTTCATCACCACACTTGACGTACACAAAAAAACAGGCCAAACCTCCATTAACTGCTGAGCATAAGAATCAACGTTTGCACTGGGCAAAGGAATATATGACGTGGGATGACAAATGGATGGAGGTGTTGTTTACAGATGAAAAAAAATTCAATCTGGATGGTCCAGATGGGTTGCAGCCATACTGGCATGACATTCGCAAAGAGAAGCAGTTATTTTCTACAAGAGTTCATGGTGGCGGCTCAGTAATGATATGGGGCGGTTTTAGCTTTAATGGAACTACTCCTCTAGCATTCGTTACCACTAGAATGAATTCTGTGAAATATCAGGAGCTACTTGAAAAAGCTGCCTTACCTTATGGACAAGACATTTGTGGACCATCTTGGGTTCTGCAGCAAGACAACGCCCCGTGCCACAGTTCGATGTCAACAAAGAACTGGCTGAAATCTAAAAATGTCACCATGATGGTCTGGCCACCGAGAAGTCCGGACATGAACCCTATCGAGAACTTATGGGGTATCATTGTGCGTAAAGTTTACGAAGATGGACGTCAGTACAGCAGTGTTTCATCATTGAAAGAATCAATTGTTGAAGCATGGTTTAACTTAGATCCTGAAGTCCTTCAAAAGCTTGTTAAATCAATGAAGGATCGTGTTTTCACACTTATTACACAGAATGGAGGGTCCACTAAATACTAAGATAAATTCTCCTATTAGTATTGTTTATTTCATTTCTTTTATTTATATTGTCCACTAAATAGGAAACAAGTAGATTCTCATGAATAACCGTTTATGTTATTGTTATGTAAAAGCTCTTTCTCAGAGTATTGAAAATGTAAAGAAGCACCGTTTACGTTGTATTAAAGACGTATAAATTGTTAGATATCAGGGTTTTGCGTTTCTAAAAGGTTTTATCAACTGTCCACTAAAATAGGAAACAGACTGTATATCGATTTTTTTATGTTATTCTTATTTTTCAAAAAGTTGAATTGTTTTCAAAGGATGTCACTAGATGGCGAGGCCAGACGGCGCCCTTTAATTAGTTATATACTATTGTGTTATATACTATTGAAACTTTAATTTGATATATTAATATTTTTTTATTAACTAATTTCGTTTATAGAAGTAAAATGCCTTCAAGAACTATTATGGCCGAAACACATGGCTAAACATGAGGGTGCCTGACTAATAATTCTTTCACACGCCGATCACGGAATAATAAGTTTATCTCTTCGTTAACTTTGTATTTGAAGTATTTTTTAATATTTTATAACTAATTTCAATCATGGTTTCAATTTCAATTTCGTTTCGATCATCTTTCGGTACGTATTTTCGATTTATGGTTGTGGAAAGTGATTCCTGATCCTTTATCTTGTCTATTTGTATGGTTGTACGCGGTAACTTTGAGGAATGGTTTTAATTTAAGTATTCGTCGGGCCCAAAATCGTCAAAAAGTGGAAGCCACACAACTAACTATTCCTCGGCTCACTCCTGCTCTGAACTGTTATGGCTTCAATTGGCTTCACTTTGGTGGCGATGTTAACAATAGGATTCGGAAACTACCTTTTATATACGTCATTGGAACAAACAGCCCGACGGGCATATCAGCTAGACTTTTGTTTTCAAAGGATGTCACTAGATGGCGATGCCAGACAAAGAATGTTTCATTTTATTCAATTTTTCCAGACTTTCAAAGCCGCAGGTATATATTTTCAAGAAGCTTGCTTCTCTCACGGTCAGTTATATGTTGCTTGCTCCCGCGTCTCCAGCTGTCGACGCCATACATCTACATGTTTTTGCGACATACAACGTTGTTTACCGAAATGGACTTGAATGCACTTTATAATCCATGCCCAGCTTGCCTGTATAGCTGATTCATTTATCTTATCATTTTTTCTCTTTATTTATTTTTGTACAAGTAATTTAATTTTCTCTTGTTCCCAGTTCATTGTTCCTAAATCATCATTTTTGGTTTAAAATGATTATGAAAGGTTTGAAGAAGGCTTTCTAGATCATTTCTTATTTTCTTGCAGTTCTTTCATACTTTGCTAATCATAGTTCAATTTTTAACATAACAAATAATCGTTAAAAAACTACTCAACGCATATGTTCCACCCGGGCGAAGCCGGGTAATATTGCTAGTTACTTTATAATGCACACAATTCAATGTAAGTATTAAAAATACTTGTTTAATAACTGCATTAAAAATACTTGTTTAATAAAATAAAATAAGATTGCAAACTTGAAATAATATCGAGATAAACCTACTTAAATGAATTTCAAAGCAGTATTCGCTTTATTAGAAGCTTTAGCATAAAAGCTACTTATAAGAATGCGCCCTTGGTCTGTACGTTTATCCGGCCGTCCGCCGTTTGCACGATAACTTGAAAACGGATAAACTTTTTTAAATTCTGTTTTCAGAAATATTACCATCTAAGTCTTAGCTTGGCAGTATCAACTTTTCAGAATTTTTCGTGGACCCCTTCAAGTCGAATTCACTTGCTAAAACAGTGAGTGTAAAGAATTCAAAGATACTGGCATGTCATATAATAATCGATTTGTCAAGAAGGAATATGTTGTTACTTTCTGTTTATCTTTTAAGCATTATTGACATCGGCGCGCGCACGTGAAATCGCTATGTCGACGCACGATTAGTCAAGTGCTCATAATCTAGAAGCTTATTATTAAGTAGCGGAAAAATGGTGCTAGTTCTTGGTTTTATTTTACACACGATTTGAATCACCCTTCATCATTTCTACTTTTTTTGAGGTACAAACCTAGCGTCAATAAACTTCGGACACCAAGTAATTTGGCTAAAAACACAGTGAAAAGTGCATACAGAGGATTGCAGGCTAATGAAAATAGATTTACTGAGTATATGGAACAATATCAACATCGATTTAGAATCGATTTAATGGTGTGAAATAATTTATTCAAATTTATGTAAAATTGCGTTTTCAACAGGTTTCAAAGAACTTCGTACACAAGGGGTCACCAGCATATAGAACTTTCCTGAAGGCTGTAGAAACGCCCAGAATGCTTTGCATCAGGCTTTAAAAGCACCGTCCACGCGACAGAGCACCGTATTCGTGTTGTTTTGAACCATGGGATGTGGTAAGCCAGTAGAAACGTGTATACGGCAAAAAATTATACAGCAGTTCCAGAATAACAAATCCCAGCGAGCTATTGCCCATGAATTAACAGTTCCACTCTCTACTGTTAATGGGATCATCAAGCGTTTCAGAGAAATCGGGAAAACAGAACCAGGGACTGCACCAGGCAAGCAGCGATTGTTGAATGTTAGGGACCTACGAGTATTTCGACGTTACATTGTGGAAAACAGGCATGCTGCCATAAGTGAAATGGTCGAGAATATTTTCATATACCCATATCCGAAAGCACAGTCCGCCGTTACATCAGAAGATGCAACTATTACTTATACGCTACAAAGACTAAGCCATTTATGAGCACTGTAGGTAAGCGCCGCCGGGTAGCATGGGCCAGAACCCATCTAAAGTGGACCCTTGCTCAGTGGAATAGTGTTCTGTGGTCCGACGAGTCCACCTTTGCAGTGATGTATGGCAACAACGGTCGCAAGGTGCTAAGGACCAAGCACGAAAGTAATCATCCCGACGGTTACCAGAGGAAAGTTCAGAAGCCTGCATCGCTGATGGTGTGGGGCTGCATGAGTGCAGCAGGGACAGGATCGCTTCACTTTTACGAGGGCACTATTAACTCTGCTGCCTATATAAGCATTCTTCAACAGCATCTGCGTCCATCCCGCCAAAAGTTATTCAATAGAAGACCAAGCATCTTTCAGCAGGACAACGCGAAGCCTCATGCTGCTCGGAACACCAAGGCTTGGCTACAACAGCAGCGTTTCAGGGTGCTTGACTGGCCTGCCTGCAGCCCAGATCTGTCACCCATTGAAAATATATGGCGCATTTTTAAGCGAAAAGTCAGACAGCGGAAGCCTCGAACACTGCAGCAGTTGCGGGCGTGTATTTCCGAAGAGTGGGACAAAATTCGAGTAGAAACAACGCAGAAGTTAGTGTCCAGCATGCCTAAACGACTTCGGAGCGTCATTCGTCGGAAAGGTGACGCCACTCAGTGGTAATGTGTAATAAACGGTACGGTGTACGAAGTTCATTGCAACGTGTTGAAAACGGAAGATTACAAAAAGTCGCTTATTTAATTTTTATGTTAAAATGCTATATGACAGTTGTACTAAAGCTCTGTGCATTCAATAAAGCAATTTTCATTTGTTTACAATTAGTTTCGTTGTACTTATCCAAAATTCTGCAGGTGTCCGAAGTTCATTGACGCTAGGGTTGTAGAAGGTTGAAATTCTGAATGTAGCTTACTATGGGTATGTAATGTATGCAATTCTGTTTCAATTCTGTTTCACTGTGTGAACGCATCTTCCACTTTCAAAATCAAACCAAATGATTCGGCATTTTAATTCCGCTCGGATCATTAGCAATAATCGTCCTAGGTTATATTATTATGAGCTTTAGCATAAAAGCTACTTCTAAGAATGCACCCTTGGTCTGTACGTTTATCCGACCGTCCGCCGTTTGCACGATAACTTGAAAACGAATTAACTTATTCACATTCTGTTTTCAGAAATATGACCATCAGAATCTTAGCTCGGCCGTATCAACTTTTCAGAAATTTTCCTGGGCCCCTTCAAGTCGAATTCACGTGCGACATCGATTCGTCAAGAGGAAATACATTGTTACTTTCTGTTCATCTTTTAAGTACTACTGACATCGGCGCGCGCACGTGAAATCGCTTTGTGACGACGCACGATTGCTCATATTACTAGGGCGGACTGCGACTCGCGGAGCGCGATAATCTTATCCAATAAAAGAGCGAAGCTTTTATTGTCAAATTTCAACGTTTATTTATGGTTTGATCAGAGTAATGACTTTAATTTTTGAATTTCATCGCGCCGAACGATCCACGAAGAATGCTTATTGATTGCCAACAGTCGCGAAATCGGAAAAGCTGGGTCAATTAGAAGACCATCAATGGTTTTCACTCTTGAAAGCGCAACATACGTTAAACCAAGCCCAAATTCAGTGTCACCAATATCAATCACTGCTTTGTCGACAGTGATTCCTTGAGCTTTATGCACAGTAATTGCGTACGCCACTTTCAACGGAAACTGTTTACGTGAACAACTCACGCCATTTTTCTTGAATCCAACAGAGACAGGTGTAATCGGACCAGTGTAGTTGTCGAACTCAACCAGATGGTTTCTAGACTCTAATGGTAACTCACTAAGATGGTTTCTAGACTCTAATCCTTGTTACACGAAAAAATGACAATCTCTTTCAAAAAATTTACTATGCAAGTCTACGTAAAAAAGAATCAAGGTTACTGAGTTATTCTTATGTATTTGTTAAGCAATTTACACCTTAAATCGAAGATTATGGGTTCAAGAAGCGATGAATTAAAAAAAACAGATTATAAAAGTTCTAAGAACTCGATAAAATGGTCTCAAAAATCGATGGTGCAGAAAAAAATTTGCGAAGGGCTTCGCCATATTTTCTATGTTGAAAAATCTATTAGCGCGTGCAATTGTTTGTTTACATTTTTTTCAATGCATTTCAGTGGGAACAGCAAAATGGTGATTATTCCTCGATGGCTGAACCGATTTTTAAAATTTTTATTTAGTGACCATCAGGATGGTCATGTCCACCTGTGTGCAAAATTTCATTTGTCTATGTTCTCTAGTTCAAAAGTTTTATGCGCACAAAGAATTTTGATTTTCGCCTGATAACAGAGCTTCGTTAACGCTTCGCTCTAATTAAGTAGTGGAAGAATGAAACTACTTATTGGTTTTATAATATCAGTCCTTCCCTTCATAATTTCTACATTTTTTGAGGTAGAACGGTGAAATTCGGAATGTAGCTTCCTATGGGCATGTCCATCTGCACTATGTAATTTAGTTTTGATTGGTACACCGGGGTCGGAATTACGGGGTGGGATTCAGAGAGACAACATATCTATATGCTATTTAGGTACGTAAAGGCATGAAATTCAATCTCCAGTTTCCTCTAGGCAAGTTCTACATTACTATGAAGCTCAGGCCCAGTTGTTCCATTGGGATCGGATTTAAGGGGGTGGCAGTCACTTGGTATTTAGAACTATGGCAACATATGGCAAGTGATATATCATACGTTCGGAAATGATGAGAAAGGAAAGAAAATACGATTTTGTTACATTTTCTACATATTACGTTCGAGAAAATTAATTTTGTGATTAAAAAAACTTGGGGAGAGGTAAAAAGTGCAGATAAAGGGGTAAAAATAGATAGCTGCACGATCTGCTATGTGCCTTACCCTACTCGGTGGGGGGGGGGGGATTTCTTTTTAATAAATATATAAACTATTTCTGCTTCACTGCTAAAGCTCCTCCTTGGAATGTTTACAAGATTTTAATACATTTTAAATTTTAATTTAGAGACACAACGAAACCGTAAAGCAAATATAAACCAACCGAGAAATGAGAAAAATGGTTATTCGATTAAGTAATAAATAAAGCGAATGCTGCTTTGAAATTCCTTTAATTTGATTTGTCTGCATATTATTTCAGGTTTACAATCGTATTTTATTTTATCAAACAAGTATTTTTAAAGCGTTAATGCTCTTAAACTTACATTGAATGCCATGCATTATAGAGTAATTCTTGGCGCATTCGATACTCTTGCCATCTGGCGGTGTCATCAGTCAT
The DNA here is from genome assembly GCA_023313115.1 of Rhysida immarginata. Classification (NCBI taxonomy): domain Eukaryota; kingdom Metazoa; phylum Arthropoda; class Chilopoda; order Scolopendromorpha; family Scolopendridae; genus Rhysida; species Rhysida immarginata. The sequence goes on from JAHWFO010036126.1 coordinate 533,645, forward strand.
CATTACGCTCTCATAGCTGCATTTGTATTCAATTGACACACTATTACTTCTAACCGCTGTTGTTTGGACACCGACGACAGACGCGGACGGGCGCTGACCATTGGAACGTGCCAATGAACAATGCATCCGGTATCGCCATCGTGGATCAAAACCCGGGATCATGGTCTACAATACCAGAATGCCTTTAGTCACCATCCAAGGCACCCTGACAGCAGCATGGTGCGTCACAGAGATTCTGCAGCCCGTATTACTGCCCTTTCTGCACACCATACCCGGCGCAGTCTTTCAGCAGGATAACGCCAGACCGCACACGGCAAACATGAGCATGGCATGTATGCATATTATCAACTGCCTGCCATAGCCCGCGAGGTCCACAGATCTATCGCCAATTGAGCACATGTGGGACTTGGTGGGACATCGTTTACGATCATCCCGCAATCTCCATGATTTGACACAGCAGATCGCCGCTGGAGGTTGTGCCACAACCTACTGATGCCACTTTCCGTTGGGACACCCTGTACAAACGAGTGCACGTCTTAGCTCCATAACGTAATAAAGGTGTGTTCAGATGTATCTCTTGATGTATACCTACTTTTGGCTCATTCGGATAACTCCTTGTGGGTGGAGCAATTTCATTGCAAAGCAGTGTATATACGTTTACATTATGGTATCGCCCACGTCTTCAGTAGCACCTGCTCCGTGGATGCTCCCCCCCTCCCCCCCGATATCGACGTATACGCAAAAGTAATAGAAATTTTGCAAAACCCGGTATGTAAAGCAAAGTATTCGCAATACAGAAGAAGTATCTTTCATATACGCGTATTTAGCTAACAACTCCTGCTAGTCGTTATTTTAACTACTTAAGTAAAATAATTTGTTTTTACCTGTATCTCGAGAAAGAGTGGGTAAAAACCCCGTTATCATCATAAAAAGGGAGTTCATCGCACCAAATCTGAAAAAGCATAACAAGTCTGACTATGTTATTACTGCTCAAATAAATCGCAACTTTGCGAGGTTAGTCTCTATATATAAATTTGCACTTAATTTTTTTCAATTTTATTAAGTACCGAGAGATGCTTTATTGTATCAATGTGGGGAAACGTGTCTGTCTGTCTGTCTTCAACTCTAACTCCTCTAAGGCTATGAAAGATTTTTAAAATCTGTTTTGGTCAGTCGATGAATATATTCATGACACGAACCAGTCACAGATATTATCTAAATCGGTTCAATGGCACGTGCACAAATGGTACCTTCACGACCCCTCCTAGCAATTTTCAATGGGAAGATATAGTAAGTAATACATCAAACAAATCGTAATGAGGAAATAGAAGCGGTTATTCGTTACTATTTTCGCCACTTGATAAGTATGGTTCAGCGCATGAACCAATTTGAAGATAGTCGTAATCGATACAATTGCACGTGCTCTAATGGTACCCTTATGACACCCTCCATTTTTTCCATGTTAAGATGTGGCATGTAATATATCAACAACTTGGAATGATGTGCCATGAATGAATATAACGTAGAATTAATGATAATCCGAAGTGGTTCAAAGGCACGTGGTTTAATGGTGATATTAAGGTCAATTACAACCCTAGCGTCAATGAACTTCGGACACCTACAGAAGTTTGGATAAGTACAACGAAACTAATTGTAAACAAATGAAAATTACTTTATTGAGTGCACAGAGCTTTAGTACAACTGTGATATAGCATTTTAACATAAAAAAATAAACGAGAAAATTAAATAAGTGACTTTTTGTAATGTTCCGTTTTCGACACTTGCAATGAACTTCGTACACCGTACCGTTTATTGCACATTACCACTGAGTGGCGTCACCTTTCCGACGAATGACGCTCCGAAGTCGTTGAGGTATGCTGGACACTAACTTCTGCGTTGTTTCTACTAGAATTTTGTCCCACTCTTCGGAAATACACGCCCGCAACTGCTGCAGTGTTCCAGGCTTCCGCTGTCTGACTTTTCGCTTTAAAATGCGCCATACATTTTCAACGGGTGACAGCTCTGGGCTGCAGGCAGGCCAGTCAAGCACCCTGAAACGTTGCTGTTGTAGTCGAGCCTTGGTGTTCCGAGCAGCATGAGGCTTCGCGTTGTCCTGCTGAAAGATGCTTGGTCTTCTATTGAACAACTTTTGGCGGGATGGACGCAGATGCTGTTGAAGAATGTTTATATAGGCAGCAGAGTTAATAGTGCCCTCGCAAAAGTGAAGCGATCCTGTCCCGGCTGCACTCAAGCAGCCCCACACCATCAGCGATGCAGGCTTCTGAACTTTCCTCTGGTAACAGTCGGGATGATTACTTTCGTGCTTGGTCCTTAGCACCTTGCAACCGTTATTGCCATACATCACTGCAAAGGTGGACTCGTCGGACCACAGAACACTATTCCACTGAGCAAGGGTCCACTTTAGATAGGTTCTGGCCCATGCTACCCGGCGACGCTTAGCTACAGTGCTCATAAATGGCTTCCTCTTTGTAGCGTATAAGTAATAGTTGCATCTTCTGATGTAACGGCGGACTGTGCTTTCGGATATGGGTATATGAAAATATTCTCGAGCCCAAACAGTCATTTCACTTAAGGGAGCATGCCTGTTTTTCACAATGTAACGTCGAAATACTCGTAGGTCCCTAACATTCAATAATCGCTGCTTGCCTGGTGCAGTCCCTGGTTCTGTTTTCCCGATTTTTCTGAAACGCTTGATGATCCCATTAACAGTAGAGAGAGAATGGAACTGATAATTCATGGTCAATAGCTCGCTGGGATTTGTTATTCTGGAACTGCTGTATAATTGTTTGCCGTATAAACGTTTCTACTGGCTTACCACGTCCCATGGTTCAAAACAACACGAATACTGTGCTCTGTCGCCTGGACGGTGCTTTTAAAGCCTGATGCAAAGCATTCTGGGCGTTTCTACAGCTTTCAGGAAAGTTCTATATACTGGTGACGCCTTGTGTAGGAAGTTCTTTGAAACCTGTTGACAACGCAATTTTACATAAATTTGAATAAATTATTTCACACCATTAAATCGATTCTAAATCGATGTTGATATTGTTACATATACTCAGTAAATCTATTTTTATTAGCCTGCAATCCTGTGTATGCACGTTTCACTGTGTTTTTAGCCAAATTACTTGGTGTCCGAAGTTTATTGACGCTAGGTTTGTAGAAACTTTCAATGCTAACATAGGAAAGTTGAAAAATATGGTTCCGCGAATGATTTAGTTGAGCCTTTCGGTACTTGGTTATGTCATTTCTTAATGGTTTATTTAAATAAACTGAGTGGGCAAAAGTCATGGGAATGCACTGGATGTGATTTTAATGGGGAATCGCTCCTCCCAGTGCCCTCGAAACTGAGTAACACGTCTAGGCGTGGGTCTCTATGAGGTGCTGGAATCCTTCTGGAGAAATATTGACCCGCGCCTCTTTTAGTGCTAACCACAATTATTCTTATGTAATTGGTACTAGGTATGTCGAGCGAGCACTGCTATCTACAGCATCCGATAAATGCTCGACTAGGTTAAGATTAAGTGATCTAGGGAGTCAAACCATTGTCTGAATTCATCAAACCACCTGCGTGCAGCCAAAGAGCGGTGACACCGTATTGTTCTGTTGAAACATGGCAACTCCATCAAGATACTCGAATGTCCGAAACGAATGCAGGTGATCTGAAAGAATGTCCGCATAATGTGCAATTGTCATTGCTTCCCGCAGCCGGACAACTGCCCTACTTCCTACGTGGACACAACTTTGGTGCAATTGTCAATCCACACTCCCGCGCCCATCAGTTCGATACAACTGAAACCGGGATTCATCTGACCATGTAACACGCCGCCACTGTTACATGGTCCAGTGACGATGTTCGGAAGTCCGTGCCAATCTTTGAGCTCTGTGTCGAGATATCAGCAAAGGGACACGAGCCTATGCGGTGTATTTGTCTCCGTACAGTATGGTGGCCAGGTGATCCAATTGAAAAAACCGGACAGATAGAGGACAAAACCGGACAAACTGAGTGTCCTTTCATTAGTGATACAACACAGACCGTATTTAATGGGCTAGGAGTCTTCCAAAGTGTCTTCATAAAAGTCTAATACATTGTCTTTCTGGAAGGGTAAATACTGAATACCAGCAGCCCGGCCTGACCGCTTTCATTGAAGTAATAGCCAATACAAATTCGATCATATTAATGTGGTTCGTGTCAACACCACCGAGAAAGAAGGCCTCATCACTGAAACGTCATACATCACCTAACTTGGTCCCAGGCCAACGAGAGACAGTCAAAAGTCACCTGATCAACGGGTCCAAGCAACAATACAGTATTCATTGTCTCCATGTTGGATTTTAACAATCAGTATTTTTTCGTTTGTTGAAAACAATGAAGTATGGATTGTTGCTCGGACCCCGATGATCAGGTGACTTTTGAGCGCCCTGGCCTGTTATCTCGTTGGCCTCGACTTGATCACGTATCCGACGAGAAAGACAGACCTCGAAGCGGAAAAGTCTCCTGACCATCTGGATCCGAACAACAATCCAAACTTTATTGTTTCAAACAATCAGTGATTTTCCGTACAGCGTATAGCTCTGGTAGAAATGGGTCCCCTGATGCCCAATATTAAACCAGACGTAACATCTGTACATCAAACACTTGTGGTCGTTCTGTGCGGCGGTTTTCGCGTGCGGAAACATTATCTTTACGATGTTGACGATCCACCCTAGACACTGTTGGCCTCGGAAACCCGAATTCTTATGTAATCTCCGATATGCTATGACCCATGGGTCTTGCATCGATTATCATCCGGTTAACGTGCTGCCATGTTCACTACATTCATGTCTGAACAGACCACTCCGATATCGTGGCTACATTAGCGCCATATGACACATCTACAAATGGGACAACTCTTCCTGTCACTTTTGGCCACTCAGTGTTAATGCGAAATGGTAAGAAGCAGCAGAAACAGGAATTTTAGAATTTTTTACGAAAAGCGTTCGAGAAAAAGGTTAGGTTAAATTGAAATTCCACCCCAAATTGTCTAAAAAGTTATTTAACAATTTTTCAAATACTGCTGCGTCACAGCTAAAGCTCCTTCTTGGAATGTTTAAAAGATTTTATTCTACGTTGTAGTGTAGATTTTTGAGGGTGTCATGAGGGTACCATTACGGCACGTACCATTGTATCGATTACGACCATCTGCAAAATGGTTCATGCGCATAACCATAGTTATCAGTTGGTGAAAACAGTAATTAATGACCGCTTCTATTTCTTCGTTACGATTTGTTTGATGTATTACTTACTATATCTTACCATGGAAAATTACCAGGTGGGGTCGTGAAGGTACCATTTGTGCACGTGCCATTGAACCGATTTAGATAATATTTGTGATTGGTTAGTGCCATGAACCATATTCATCGACTGACGAAAACAGATTTTGAAAATTTTTCATAGCCTTGAAAGAGTTAGTTATAGACAGACAGACAGACAGACAAGTTTCCCCACACGGATAGCATAAAGCACCTTGTCGTACAACCTTAATAATAGGTTGTATACGTACATTTGCATAGCTCATCCAAAATAACTGGTTGGCGGTTAAGTTGAGTTTTGGCAGTACTTCCTCTCTCCCGTGTTTTTCGACCCATTTCTGATAGGCCTGCAAAATACAGTTGAACCTCTCTATAACGAAGTCAATTGGACCTCCCCAAAAACTTCGGTATATGGAAATTTCGTTATATAGAAACATGGTTAATACTCAAGAATTATGCAGGGTTTTTCAAAACTGTATGTCCGAAATGTAAAGGCAGGTAGAGGGGACCTAAATAAGTAGATTTCTTATAGGAATGTGGGTGCGGAAGTGCCTCGAGAGGGCGCTGTTCAGTTGGGCGGAACGACGGACGAAAACGCTTCGCTGGCTTGAATCATCTCTCCCCGTACGGAATCCGAGCAACAAGCATTGTTACATCATTGCAGAGCTTGCTGACATGCATTTCATATATGGGGCTGTGCAAGGAAATGGAACGGCTTCTTAAAGGATGTACATGTAGCGATTTTCGGGTAGGAATATGCCGGATGGCCGAGCATGGAGACTCAAAATAAGGTAACTTTTCAATAGAAAATATTCCTCTACTACACCTAATGTGAACTTCTATAGGAAAGATTCCTTTAATGCACCTGGATGCGTACCTCGGAACATATGCGTACCTGCCCACCATATGCACTCAACGACGACGCTCGCCGGTTAGCATAAGGGAGAGTCCCATTCGTCGCATTTGAAGCCTCCAAACTCGCTGGGTCGTCAGAGAATTTCTCGTTCGTCGGAGCAACTGATTCTCCCGACGCTGACAAAGTTGGAAACTACGCCGAGCTCGCAAATGACTTCCTACAGTGATTAACGTGGCTGTTAGCACACATGAAGATGCTCGCCACTATTTTTCCTCGCTCCTGTTCCTTTGTCCATGAGGCCCCAGTGGCCTGTCTCCTGGCCCTTTTGTGTACGACCTTACTTCTCAATGTCTCTTGCAACTCTCTATTCTACTTCCGAGAGCCCCTGGTGGCAACCATATGCATTGATAAATTTTCCCTTGGAATGGGGTCCATGCATGATTTTTAGAAATACTGTCAAATTAAAGAACACATCTCTTGGATAAAACACAAAATGTTTCGCTTCTCAAATCCTCACCGTTTTTTTATAATTAATCTTTATAATTTGCTACTTAGCCCTACCCATTAAATTGTCAATCAGCTCACAAGACGTCACAAAGCAGATAACACGATTACAGCAGCCGTAAATCATTGTTCTGCTCTTTCTCTGCCTCATACATATCGATGATTGCATAGCAATCCAAATGTACATTTATGGTTTAATAAATTCCGTTGTGGAAAAGTGGAAGGACCTCGCTCTCTCTCTTCTTGACTGCAAGTATCCACAGTTTTGTTGCTACATATATTTAAATCACATGAGAAGTTTGCTTGACGGCTTACCTCTGTAAAGCATTCTTGTATAAAAAAATCTCTGCAGCTATCAACGAATAGCTGACGTACATCTGGTTTGACTATTTTCGTCTTTTTCTTCTCACAGCTCTCATCTCTCGAGAGACTAGCTGATTTCATTACACAGATTTTTACTGGCGATAATTCCACAGAAATAGCGTCTTTATTTACTAAATATGCTCCTGAGCTATATTAGAATACGCTTTTATACAGAAAGCATCAATATACGGAGGAAAAACACAAACAATCATGCCCATGGTGGGACACGAACCCACGACCCAGCGATTCAAACGTCAGCCACTTCGCCACCTGGACGAGCCATTTTCGTCTGCATATGTACAGTTACTAGCTCGAATAACTTAAATAATGCGCGCAAATCTGCAGTTGCAAGCTTGTTAAAGGCCAAGCTTGGCGTCGGTTACTGATTAGTGACGTCACAACCAATCAGATGCGTTCTTGGCCAAATGATAAAAGTGAGCTATTAAAAAACGTTTTTTATTTATGAAAACAACTTCACAAATTTTTTACATTGCAATAAGTGATTATTGAAACTGTTTGTTTCATTTTTTATAAATAAGAGTTATTAATTAAAAATACAAATTAAATAAAAAAAATCATCTATCTATATATATAAAGAAGGATGTTTGTGGGTCTGTGTGTCTGTTTTTTATACAAATCTACAGTTTTATTCCGAACTTGATAAAATTTCGCATACATGACCTTCAAAGCATGAGGAAGGTCA
>JAHWFO010036126.1:541390-552588 GCA_023313115.1 Rhysida immarginata
GTACAACAATAGGTATCAACAATGGTATCAGCACGCAATTCACAAACACACTGCATGAACCAACAATATATATCTCATGACTAACAATGAAAGGAAAAGTTTGTGCAAGTGTAATTATCCAACACCTCCTAAAAAGAAAGCCTGTGCAATGAAAATTCATACATTATTACATCATCATAAAAAGGCATTGTTAATCGTATTTCTACCAATAATAAGCCATAAATTATGACTTCTTATGATCATGTAACAATGTATACATTTTCAGTGCATAGGCTTTCTTTCTAGGAGGTGTTGAATTATCCCGGGTAACGCCGGGTACCTCTTCTAGTCTTCTATATATATAAAGAAGGATGTTTGTGGGTCTGTGCGTCTGTGCGTCTGTGGGTCTGTGGGTCTGTGTGTATGTTTTTTATACAAATCTACAGTTTTATTCCGATCTTGATAAAATTTCGCATACATGACCTTCAAAGCATGAGGAAGGTCACTGTCTACCTCAGATTTCGGAAAAATAATAAATATCGATAAAAAATCGATATTCATGGTTATGGCAAGGCATATTAATGAGAAATATCTCATGACCAACAATGCAAGGCAAAGTTTGTACAACAATAGGTATCAACAATGGTATCAACACGCAATTCACAAACGCTCTGCATGGACCAACAATCAATATCTCATGACTAACAATGAAAGGAAAAGTTTGTGCAAGTGTAATTATCCCGGGCAACGCCGGGTACCTCTTCTAGTCTTCTATCTATATATATAAAGAAGGATGTTTGTGGGTTTGTCTGTATGTTTTTTATACAAATCTACAGTTTTATTCCGATCTTGATAAAATTTCGCATACATGACCTTCAAAGCATGAGGAAGGTCACTGTCTACCTCAGATTTCGGAAAAATAATAAATATCGATAAAAAATCGATATTCATGGTTATAGCAAGGCATATTAATGAGAAATATCTCATGACCAACAATGCAAGGCAAAGTTTGTGCAACAATAGGCCCATTGTGTTCGCATCAACAATGGTATCAACGTGCAATTCACCAATAACAATGAGCACAGAACGATGATGTAATGTTAAAGCAATCTTTCCAAGAATTATAACAATGAACATAAAATGATGATGTAATATGGATAAGTTTCAATTTGTAACAATGCATAGAATTCCTGTTATTCAGGCTTTTCTTAGAAAAGAGAGTTCTTAGTACTTAACAATTTCTTGAAAATCTTTAAAAATGATCAGTAACTGGAGATAATGGAGAGTTAGCAGACTATTGAGAAAGAGTGGAAAGACGACAGAGGAAGCACTCCTTTAGCTCCGTGATGTATTGAGCAAATGGGAAGCAAGTAAATAGAAGAATCGGCGACCGCTAGACTGCACAAAGTGATGAATGGCCAAGTTTTGCTTCAACACATCGAGAGAAGGGTGGAAATTGCAACAACACTAAGTATACATCTGAGGTAAGATTACGTGAGTAAGAAATTATTGGAGAGGTCCAGCCATTGTGAGCCTTTAAAAAGATTTTTTTCGAATTTTCATTAAGAATTTTTACTGTATTAATTCTAAGCATTTTCATGTGTTTATTTATAAGATATTGCAAAATTTAAGTTAATTTTTTGAGATTGTTCTGTTTACATCCAAGTGTAATTATCCCGGGCAACGCCGGGTACCTTTGCTAGTAAGGTATAATAAACAAAAATAATTAATCTAAATCAAAATAAAAAGCTGACGTTTCGGATAGAGACTATCCTTTATCAAAGCAAAAAAGGATAATTCTCTAAAAGCAAATAGAATATTAGAGAATTATCCTGAAGTTATGAAAGTTGTACTAACGGACGGGTTTATATATAGTTTGCATGGGGAATAGTAATACAGTATTGGCTGAAAATCAAGAAGAGAACAAATGAGATTAACTAGAAGAACTGTTGGGATAGGACTGCACTGTTGGTAAAGTTGTTTTACCAGAATGATAGCACAGTCCAGCTGCATTGAGAGCATATCGTCGTCTAAAACGGTTGCGAAAAATGATAAAGAAATTTGAATCGACTGGCCATTTGGCTGTCGCACCACGAAGAGGACGGAGGACAAATAGGAAATAATAAGGGGGCGGCGAGAAAAATGCAATAGGATGAAACATATGAAAGTGAAATTATAAAAACGTTTAGGAATGATAGGGTTCCCTGAATTTTCCTTGATTATTCCTGATTATCAGCAGACAAAAAAGGCTGTCATGAAAGAATATTATTGACATTGTTCAAAATTTTCGATTTTATGATTCCCTGACTGTTCCCGGTTTAAAAAAAAAATTCCCTGACAATTCCCGGTCGCTAGTCACCCTGTAAAATTGTCCCACATGTAAGATCATCGGGTCAAAGGTAGAAAAATATGAAAGAACATTGAAGAACATTGAAAAGAAGAAATAAAAGATAAGATAAAGAAAGAAGAAAGAAGAAAAGGGCCCATAGGGCTTGCGACAAATTAAGGAATAGCTGAAGTTGGAGAGGGACATGGGAAAGGTAATGAGGGAATGGTGCCTTTGCTAAGGTTAATGCCATTAGGGGTGAGGGAATTGAATTTCCAAATAAGAAAAGACTCGAATTGCTTTCTTTTTTTTTGTTATGGAAGTTATTACGAAGAATATAAAGGCTGATGGCAGGGAATCATAAAATCGAAAATTTTGAACAATGTCAATAATATTCTTTCATGACAGCCTTTTTTGTCTGCTGATAATCAGGAATAATCAAGGAAAATTCAGGGAATTTTTTGCTAGGCACCCTATCATTCCTAAACGTTTTTATAATTTCACTTTCATATGTTTCATCCTATTGCATTTTTCTCGCCGCCCCCTTATTATTTCCTATTTGTCCTCCGTCCTGTCCTATCCCAACAGCTCTTCTAATTAATCTCATTTGTTCTCTTCTTGTTTTTCAGCCAATACCGTATTACTATTCCCCATGCAAACTATATATAAACCCGTCCGTTAGTACAACTTTCATCCTCCCTCCATCAGGCAACTCATCCACGAAAAAAACCACTTCAGAAGACTTTGGCAGCGTACCAGATTTCTCCACTTCAAGACGAAGTACAACAGGCTATCCCGCAAGGTAAGTGATCAGATTAAGGATTTAAGGAATCAAAGATGGAACGACAAAGTTAAAAGTCTGTCCGTCCAGGATAACTCTCTCTGGAGTATGGTCAGGACCGTATGGTCAGGACTATTGTTCTTCCTCCTTTGCTTACAGAGGGTGGCGATTTCGTTAGCAATGACCAGGACAAAGCACAAATTATCGCCGATTCACTGAAGAGCCAATTCTCTACGCCCAAAGAGGATGATCTGGTCAATATTACTCGTGAAGTCAAAGACGTGTTTGATAGGTATGACCACACACAGCACGCTCTTGGCTTTCCTGATGTCATTGGCACCTCTTGAGATATGGGACATCATAAAGCGCCTCAAAAGCAAAAAGGCAGCCGGCATCGACACCATTACCAACAGTGCTCTCAAGAATTTGCCTCCCAGTGTTATCTGCATCATCACCAAGGTCATGAATGACTGCTGGCTTAGCGGCCATTTCCCTAGTGCCTGGAAGGACTCAGTTATCATCACCATTCCTAAACTTGGACTGGATCCTGCTCTTCCCACAAGTTATAGGCTCATTAGCTTGTTGCCCATGCTTTCCAAGGTCTTTGAGCGCACTATACTCAAGAGGTTCAACGACTACTGCGAGGCAAACAACCTCATTCGTAGTGAGCAATTTGGCTTCCGTCCAGGCCACTCTTGTCAGCTTCAGTTATGGAGGCTCGTTGCTGATTTAAACGGTCCTCTCAACCTCTCTATGTTTGGTGGCCTCATTTTCCTCGATGTCCAAAAGGCCTTTGATCAAGTCTGCCATGATGGGCTCATTTACAAAATGATTACCTACGGGTTCCCTGACGATCTAATTGCTCTGGTTCGCTCCTTCCTGTCAAAGAGGACTTTTCGTGTTAAGGTTGGGGACTGCTTGTCTGAACCCTGCGATGTTAATGCTGGTGTACCCCAAGGCTCTGTCTTGGGGCCAGCATTATTCAACTTCTTTATCCATGACTTTCCCAAGTTTACAAAGTGTAATCTTAACTTATTTGCTGACGACGGGTCCATCAAGACCTGGGCACGAAACCCAGCACATGTCATCACTCGACTACAAAAAGCTTTACATCAGTGCGAGAGCTGGTTCACAAAATGGCGATTAAAGCTGAATGTCAAAAAGTGCAAGGTCATGTTTATCACTCGCAAATGCAAAAATCCTCCAAAGCCCCTCTTCTTATTTGGCAAGAAACTTGAGTGGGTAAAAAGCTACAAATATCTTGGTGTCATGATCGACTCAAACTAAATTAGAACGACCAAGTCCAATACGCGCTCAACAAAGCAAAGAAAGCGAGGTTCAGTTTGATTGCACTTCTGGGGCGAAACAGCGCTCTTGGTGTGGATAACAAACTTTTGATATACAAGGTTGTGATTCTTACTATCTTACTTCATGGAATGCCTGCTTGGGCTTCTATTTGCAAATCTAGGTGGAAGGATCTCCAGACCTTCCAAAATGTTGCTCTCCGGTCCATTGCCCAACTTGACAGAAGAGTTGCCAACAACCACTCTATCTATGAGGATCTGGGGATGACCCACATAGGCACCTTTGTCCAGACTCTTATGAAGAACATGCTACCCAAGATGGAGAATCATGAAAACACCCTGGTTTCTGGTATCCTGGACCACCCACTCGCTGTTAAGGGTCCCCTCAGGTTTCGAAGACCCCGCCATGTCCTGGATGTCTGCTTTGATGACGTTAACAAGGCCGTCTTCCCCAACTATTGGATCTTCTAGATCCTGCTGATTTTTGGGGACTCTATTCGTCAATCCACAATCTGACTCGTCCCTTCTCGGGACTCATTCTCTGGAGGACTAAAGAGGTTCATCAGGCTTCTCTCCCAGTTCAGTGTACTTCCTCTGGTTTACTTTTTGGGCGAGCGTGCAAAGTGAGCTTGGCTCCTGGACCACTCGCGTCTTTCTTTTTCACTACACTGTTCGACTGTCGATTGTCGATACAACTTTCATAACTTCAGGATAATTCTCTAATATTCTATTTGCTTTTAGAGAATTATTCTTTTTTGCTTTGATAAAGGATAGTCTCTATCCGAAACGTCAGCTTTTTATTTTGATTTAGATAATTTTTTTTTGTTTATTATACCTTATTTTTTATTTAATTTGTATTTTTAATTAATAACTATTATTTATTGTATTCCAGGGTTCTTGTGTCTCGTCCTTCTCTTAATATTTATCCTTTCATTTTTTATGAATTTCAAGCAAATTTAAAATTCATGCATAGACCCCATTCTCTTCACCAAGGTCTGCATAGCCTATACACAAAGTTTCATCACTATCCGTGCAATAACGCGTTCTGCAGCTTGCTCAGAATTGGGAAATTTTCTTCATAACCACCCTGTATGAATCGTGTTGGACAATTTTTTTATGTATCAAGGATCATTTGCGACCCCCAGTTTATTGGCAAGATATATTCAAAATAAGGTCCTCTACCAACCTTAAAAGGTTGTATACATAGTTCAAAAACACACTGCATACGTTTGGGGAATATCTTACGTAGTAGGCTATCTTGACCCCTCCGTTGTCTGCAATATTTTCCCTTATGATCTTCTTACCGTTCACCTTTAATTAGAAATGAGAAAACTAGAGAATAATAACTATCTTAAAAGATTTACATAACAATTAGCTTAACTTTTTCTAATGTACGTATTAGAAAATAAATCTACTTGTACTATTTACATAGAGTTGGTCTTTAATCTTTTCTATTTTCATTTTTAACGTCGATTTCATTAACCATGTTTTCTTTTGTTTTTCTATTTACTCTTTTCATTGAACCCACCGGCGATCTTTTTTCTTCTAAATTTTTCCCTTATTCACTCTTCTCTTTGCTTTGGCATTATTTTCTCGCAGTGGCTACGTTCACGACTACCGTGAAGGCATAACGGCTCACGACACTAATGAGTGGCGTCAGACGCTATTGTTGGGAGTTTTTTCGCAGCAATTTTCTTGCTGCGGACGGCCGAAGCATTGAACGAATATATTGTGTAAATATTCAACTGGAAAAATACGTTCAATAGGAATAAGTTTCAAGTAGCATCAAGAGTTGAAGACTTTTATAAAAGAACGGCAAGAAAAAAAATTTGTTCAACTTTGGAAATCGCATCCTGTTTGATACAGGGTGTCCATAAAAGGTCTAATACATTTTATCTGTGTATTACCAAAAAACTAATAAAGATAAACAGAAACGGATTTCAATATATGAAGCTGTAACTGAAAAAGTTTTATTAAACCACGATAGTACACTGAGTTAGCAAAACTCATGGGATAGCAAGCAGATTGATTGATGGGCATGGCTCACGAATTCACAAGGGTAACGGATTCTGGGAATGGACCATTGGACATTGTGGGAAGAGTTTGGATAAGTGATTAATCAGAAATGGCACGTCGTCGCGAGTTGACGTCTTTTTAACGGGGTATGATAGTAGGTGCCCGACGTATGGGATGTTCCATTTCGGCAGTGGTGCAGGAATTTTGCTTTCCCCGCTCAACTGTCTCCAGGGTGTATCGGGAATGGCTGGATGAAGGCATCACAGTTCACAACAGGCACCATACCGGGCGTCCAGCTGCCCTGAATGATCGTGACCGGCGACACCTGGGACGAATGATTCAGAGAGACAGGAGCGCAACAGTGCAGCAAATCACAGACCGGTTCAATACTGGCCGCACTAGAAACGTCTCTCGGTGGACAATCCGTCGGAATCTGCATGCCCTCGGGTTTGGCAGCCGTCGCCCTACACGGGTGCCAATGCTTACCCAGCGTCATCGGACACTCCGGCGTGCATTTGTCACCAACCATCTTGGCTGGACTCTGCAACAGTGGCCTAACGTCATATGGTCAGATGAGTCACGATATCAACTGTACCACGCTGATGGGAGGCACTGTGTGTGGCGCAGACCTCACGAAACGATGGATCCCGCATGCCAACAGGTGGTGGTGCAGGGTGGTGGGGCGTCAGTGATGGTCTGAAGTGCATTTTTCTGGTTTGGAATGGGCCCTCTGGTTATCCTGGACCAAACGTTGAATGGTCCACGGTATCGTCAACTCATCGGAGACCATCTGCACCCGTTTTTGACATTTCAACACCCTGACGACGTAGCAGTCTTTCAAGATGACAGTGCTCCACCACATCGCTCCAATGTTGTCCGCGAATGGTTCGAGAAGCATGCAGGAGAGGTCCAACGACTGAGCTGGCCAGCCCGGAGCCCTGACATGAATCCCATCGAGCATATCTGGGATGCTGTTGAAGTCATGCTCCGGGCACTGGATCATCCGCCCACGAACGGGCAGCAACTATCTTCGGCTCTGCAGACTATCTGGTGTCAACTGCCTCCAGAAGTGTACCAGGGACTTGCAGACTCACTACCACGCCGTATTGCTGCACTCCACAGGGCCAGAGGTGGCCCGACCAGATATTAAGTAACTATCCCATGAATTTTGATAACTCAGTGTAGACCCCAACGTGTGCTCCTTGGGTCACACGTAGGACATGTTGCAGAATTTTGTATTCCCGCAATTAGATGAACTACGGCCCGATATTCTCTTCCAACAGGATGGAGCACCACCACATTCGGGGGGAATTGCTCGTGCCGCTTTGGACGAAAAAATTTCCATATCGTTGGATAGGAAGAGATGGTCCTATCTCTTGCCCTCCTCGATCATCCGACATTGCGCCACTGGACTTCTTCTTGTGGGGGTTAGCGAGAGACCAGGTGTTCAAGACAAAAAATTAAGGACATACGAATTTGAAACGCCGATTTACGGTTGTTTTTAACAAGGTGGATGTCGATAAGCTCAAAAGAACATGGCAAGAAATTAATTATCGGCTGGATATCCTCCGTGTCAACAAGGAGCACACGTTGGGGTCTACTAACTTGCGGTTACCATTTCATATATTGAAATCCGTTTCTGTTTATCTTTATTAGTTTTTTGGTAATACACAGATAAAATGTGTCAGACCTTTATGGATACCCGGTATAATAAATAAAGGGGTCATATAATATTTTTTCCAAAATTTATAGTACAGGGTGTTTATAATTAAAGTGACACCATTTAGACCTTTCTAGCGGCCGTTCTGGTAATCAGATTTTGACGAAACTTGAGATATACACTACTGTTTATAAAAATCGCAACTCCCTGATGGAATAGCGCAATCTGCATTAAATTTGGAGCATTAGATTTTCAGGTCAATACAATGCGTTTTATTGTCAAATTAGTAACGGGTGAAACCACCGTGGGATGCAATTACAGCCTCTAAATGTCGTGGTATTGAGTCAAACAAGCTCTGAATAAGGGCCTGGGGAATGTCCTGCCATGCTCTGTCTACACGGTTATACAGTTCATCCACAGTTGCTGCTGCAGGAGTCTGACGAGCCAATCGATGAGCAACCCTGTCCCACACATGTTCGATTGGGCACATGTCTGGTGAACGAGCAGGCCAGGGGAACAAGGGCGTCTGATGTGCTTGGAAAAAGGCGAGGACATTTCTGGCCACATGCGGTCGGGCATTGTCCTGTTGGAATACAGCGCCTGGAAGGTTCTGCAGGAAGGGGATGACCTCGGGTTGAACAACTTCCCTGATGTACCGGTCACTGTTCAGACTGCCATAAATTCTGATCAGACGGGAACGGCCATGGTAACTGATTGCACCCCACACCATCACCCTGGCGTTTATCCTGAATGACGCTGCATGATGCATTCTGGAAGGTCGCGCTCGCCACGATGTCTTCTGACTCGTATCCTGCCGTCATGGAGCTGCAAGTTAAACCTTGACTCATCCGAAAACACAACTTGTTGCCATTCAGCTTGGCACTGTTGGTGTTGATGGGCCCATTGCAACCTGAGGTTTTGAGTCAAAGGAATCCGCAACAATGGTACTCGTGCCATCAATCCTCTGGAAATCAAACGGCGTCGTACAGTGCTAGCAGACATTATCCTGCCTACTGTAGCACCCCACTGTTGTGCTAACACTGTTGAAGTGGCTGTACGATCTGCTACACACATCTGTCATCTCGCGGTGTCGTCGTGCTGGGTCTTCCTGAGCCTGGTCTTCGGTGTGCCCTGTTCTCTTCGCTCCACTGCCTCCATGCACGCATAATTGTCGTTGCATTACGTCCTACACGAGCAGCAATGTCACGATACGACCATCCCGCTTCACGCAGACCAATTATGCGTCCTCTTTCAAAGTCTGTCAGCTGTTGATAAGGTACCCTTCGTCGTCGTCGAGGCATGGTGTTCTTTCAAGCAATTACTCTGAAAATCTAATCATTTATACTCTGACCCATTGTATGCAAATATTGCAAATTGTATATGGATTAGACCATTCCATCAGGGTGTTGCGATTTTTATAAACAGTAGTGTATGTTATACTGACCATGGGGAAGAGAATTCTGCAATAAAAAAAATTAGTTCACATTTTGACCGCTACGTCAAAATGTGGCGCATGAATAACAACAAAAACAAATTAGAAGCAGAGAAATTTATAAAATCAGAGCATTTGTTTAATATGCATTCCATTTGTGTCAATGGCATGTTCAAAGCGGATTATTGCATGTTCCACAGTAGAGTGATGAGTTTCCTGAGGAAACGCAGTGATATGGCGTGTTATGCTTGCTTTCAATTCGGAGACATTCAGGCGTATTCTTCCTCCATAAACATTACGTATCTCTCAAATATCCCCACAACCAGAAGTCCGGTGAACGAGGAGGCCATGCAGTTGGAAAAGTTCTCGAAATCACCCGATCATCTCCAAAATGAGCATGGAGCAGTTGCTTCACTTATTGTGCAATGTGGGATGTTGCACTATCTTGCATAAAGACAGTAGTGTCTAAACATTGTCTTTCTTGTAAAGCAGGAATGACTTTCTGCTGCAGATGTTCGCAGTAACGAGCACCAGTGATTGAACATCTTTTAGTGATTTGAGGAGTGTTCTCTCCAAAGAAAAAAAGGCCAAGAATGAAAGGTGAAGTGAATCCGCACCATACAGCCACGTAATCAGAGTGCAAAAGCTGTTCATGCATAACCATCGGCTTTTCAGTACCCCAGATGCGACAGTTTTCAGCATTCACTGCTCCATCTAGTGTGAAATGCGTTTCATCTGACCACGACATGTACCATGGTCATCCATTATCGACAGACACTGGCAAGCAAAATTAGTGCGTTTTTCCGGATCTTCATGAAGTAACTTTTGAACCATCTGGATCGTGTATGGATACCACTTTAAAATGGAACGCAAAACGTTTTGTATCGTAGACCACGGAATAGACAAATCATGTGATACGGCCTGAGCACTTGCTGAAGAATATTGGGAACTTGAAGCTCTATCCACTACAGTAGCAGTCTCATATGCAATTCGTTTTTGTCCTCTCCCTGGCAGCATACCCAACTCACCAGTTTCTTCAGATTTCTTAATCATCTTTTTTAAACCATTAATGGACATAGGCCCATTTCGCAAGTTTTTCAAACGACGATATTCTCTTAGTACAACAGAAGCATTATTGCAGTTCTGGTAAAACAACAACTTCACCAATAAAGCTCGATCCTTTTTAGTTAAAGCCATCATGATGAATGACTCTACATTTAATTTCACTGTCATTTTAAAGCTTTTCTAATTTTACACCTCATTTGCATGACGTCTCTGATTGAGTAAAAATTCCCAGATAGTTTCTTACGTAGCGGTCAAATTATGAACTAATTTTTGATTGCAAAATTCTCTTTCCCATGGTCTGTATAATATATATCTTAAGTTTCGTCTAAATCTGATTACCAGAACGGGCGCTACAAGAGTCTAAATGATGTCACTTTAATTATAACCACCCTGTATTTAATTTTCAATATTTGGTTTGGTTTATTAGAAATTTGGGCGTCGACTACTAAGGTCATTTTGCGCCTTTAAATAAAGTTACATCTGTACGCAGCCCAGGACAAACACAAACATCCATGCCCTCAGCGGGATTCGAACCCACGACCAGGTGGACTCGAGAAATAGAAAGGCTACGCTCTAGCACTCTCGGACACCTGGCCGGCTTTCAATATCTTAATACACAACCTTATTGGAGTACA